>PYDT01000052.1:0-137500 GCA_004837865.1 Musa balbisiana | reverse complement strand
TTTCAAAGGCAAGTGTTCTAACCTCATTCTACAGAATTATTAGTCTTTGTTCTTATATTTATTCTAAATTATTCGAAAGATTTCAGCTTTGAACCTGATATTTCTCTTGTTAGATACAAAACCATGGATCTGAAATTTTTTGGTAAATTGACCCCTATACATTATTTCAGCCATAACTTTTAGCACTAAACGTGGATTTAGGTAGGACCTAGTTTATTTGAAATTAGACTCTTATACATTTATTTTGAAACTAATTTTGAAAATTTTGGACACCGAATACTTACCCAAACTTCTATTTCAAATGAGCCCATGGATGTTGCAAAACAGGGATCATAATTTTTGTCCTTTTGATACAAAATGCCTATAAGTCCCTGTTGGAAACTCTGATTTATGCAAAACTGACTTCATTTGAAATTAGACTTAGAGATCTTTCTTTTAATATATAGATTAAAAAATTTAGAATCCAAATGCCTATCCAGTTATCTATTGAACCGACCCTATAAATTCTGTAAAATAGTGATTTTGTTTGTTGACCTTTGGTTACTAAATCAATTGTAACTCCTTGTTGGAAACTTTGATTCATACGAAACTTATTTCATCTAAAAATAGATTGAAATATCTTTCAAAAATAGCTTTTTTGAGTATATTGAAGTATAATTAATAGACTGATGTATTTGTTTAATGTGCCTCTCAAATTCTATCAAAAATCAAGCTTTGGTCGATTTTGCATATTCTGTTTTCATTCGTTTGGAAATAGATTTCATTCAGCGTCCTTCATTCAATTGAGTTTTATATTACCACTTTGAATTCTTATTTACTCTTGTCCTTAAATTATTTGCATTCTTGAAAACTATTGTGTAACGTTTATGCTATATCGTATTGACTCATATAGGCATATATATATATATATATATATATATATATATATATATATATATATATATATATATATATATATATATATATATATATATATATATATATATATATATATATATATATATATATATATATATATATATATATATATATATATATATATATATATATATATATATATATATATATATATATATATATATATATATATATATATATATATATATATATATATATATATATATATATATCCCATTGTTCCACGTTTGCTTTCAGTGTGTGCCTATTCCAGTTTCATTCCTTTGGATATTGAATTCATCTAACCTTTTTATTTGAACTGAGCTATATGTGATTGCTTAGAATCCCTTGTATGCCCTTCCTTTCATTTCCTTTCAAATCTGAATACATTTGTGAAAGATTATGCTTATGTCATATTATCTCGTAAAGGCATATGTATGTTTTGTTGTTCCGCATATGCTTCCAATGTGTAAATTTTATTGTTCATACTATCCTTTTTATACTCTGGTATTTGTGGGATAATGTGAACGTTTGCTAGAAATGGTAAAGGAAATTATACATAGAGCCTACGATACTCTGTCGGCCGCCTCTGACTTCACCTAGACGTGGGTGGATGGAGCTCCCAAATGTGGGAGACTTCTGTCTAGTGGTCATTCAGAAATGAATGAATCACATTCTGTCTGTGGTCCCACTACACCTTCTATATATTTGATATGATATCCAAAGATTTGGTTATGTATTTCTATATGTGCTTTGGATAAGAAAGATATGAATGCAACGTCAAATACGACGTTTCAGCTTATGTTTCGTATCGTTCTTTGATATGCTCCGAAATGTTCATACGCCATTGATATGCTTTGAAATATTTTATATGCTATTGATATATCCCGAAATGCCCTATTTCCCATTGATATGCTCAGAAACCCTTCATACGTCATTGATAAGCTCCAAAACGTTTCATTTGTTATTAATATGCTCCAAATATTTCATTTGCCATTGTTATGCTCCAAAATATTTCATATGCTATTGATATGCTCCAATTACACTATGCTTTGTCTGTTATGAACCAAATATGTTTGATTGAAATGACATTTGTGATTCTACACCTAATGAGAGTAAACATCTATGAATTATTATATTCTGCCTTGCATGTTGAAACCTTATTTGTTTGAAAACTATCCTCTTTTGCCATGGATATGTTAGTCACTTGCTGAGCTTTATATGCTCACTCTATTGCTATATAAATTTTTCAGGATAGCTTGTCACTCGCTTAAATGTTAAAATTGGGCTGAAGTAATGGAAAGCTAGAAGATTTTGGGCAGATCTTTATTAGTATATATGTTTTTGTTCTATAAGCACACTCTGCATCTAATGAAATGTTGACGGTGAGTCTAAACTTATGGATTTTGTATGAGTTTAAAGGACCTTTCATGTTTAGGATTCTAGGATGTTAAGTTTAATTCGTGTTATGATATGAACTTGTGGTAAACGTTGGTTTGTGATTGTATAGACTCCCACACTTGTGAATTTATGTTGTGGTTATTATTTTGGTGAGTTGGGTTTAGATTTTATGAATCGTCGAGCGATGTGTTGTATGATTATAAACTACACAGGTTTCATGTATCGTTAGATGTTTGAATGTTTTTAATATCCTCAAATGTTAGTTTAGATTCTGGATTTATTTGTGATGAAAATTTTAATTTTATCGATATTATTGAGGGGCGTGATAGAAGGGGCTACGGCTGCGATAGTGCAGCTGTAGCTGAAAGAGAAGAAAGAGAGGAAAAAGAGTAGGGGAGGAAGATGGCTGTGGTGATGATGGTTGTGGCCATTGCTACAACTGCGACTGCAGTGGTTGTAGCCGGGAAAGAAGAGAAGGAAAGGAAGAAAAAGAGGGAAGAAGAGAAAGAGGGGAAGGTGGCTGCGGCTATGGCTGCAGTTGCGACTGTGGTAGTGGTAGCAGTGGCGGCTGTGGCTACAATTGTGGCTATGGCAGTGTTAGCGGTGCAGTTGTGGCAGCGGCATGGCTGCAGCAGCTGCGACAGTGGCTACGGCAGTGGCGGTGGCGATGGCAGTTGTGTTTGGGAAAGAAAAAGAAGGAATGAGAGAAAGAAGAAAGGAAGTAGTGTAGTGAAAGGGGCTACGACTACGACCGTGGCTACGACTGTGGCTGCGACTGTGGATCAAAATCTACGAAAGGCAAGTGTTTATATCCCTTCTATTGCAAGTGTTCTGATCCTTCCTATTGCAAGCTTTCTAATCTTTCATTTTGCAAGTGTCCTGATCTTTCCTTACTACAATTTTTTCTCTGCATTTGCCTTGAATATAAAAACTTTGAATTGTTCTAGCCTTGCATTTGATATGTCTCCTATTTAGACGTAACGATTTGAATATGTGAAACTTCCGAGATATGACCTTTCTACCTTGCTATGGTTATAACTTCATGCACTAACCTCTGATTTGTTCAAAACTTATTTCATTGGAAATTAGACTCATAGATATTTCTTTTGATACCTAGATTAAAAGATTTAGAGTCTAAATGCCTACCCAGTTATCTATTGAAACCGACCCTATAAATTCTATAAAATAGTGATTTTGTTTTCTGACCTTTAATTACTAAATCAATTGTAACTCTTTGTTGGAAACTTTAATTCATATAAAATTTATTTTATCTGAAACTAAATTGAAATATCTTTCCAATGATATATTTTCTAAGTAAATTGGAGCACGAATGAGAGTTTGAATTATTTGTTCAATGTGCCTCTCAAATTCTATCAAAAATAGGGTTTTGGTCGATTTCGCCTTATCATGTTCCATTCCTTTTGGAAATTGATTTCATTTAGCTTTCTTTGTTCAATTGAGCTTTATATTACTGCTTTGAAATTCTTGTCTACTCTTATTCTTAAATTATTTGTATTCTTGAAACTTATTGTGTAAAGTTTATGCTGTATCATATTGACTTGCATAGGTGCATGTATATCCCATTGTTTCGCAATTGCTTTCGATATGTGCCTATTCCAATTTCATTTCTTTAGACATTGAATTCATCTAACCTTCTTATTTCAATTGAGCTATATGTGATTGCTTGGAACCCTTGTATGCTCTTGCTTTCATTTCTTTTGAAATCTAAATACATTTGTGAAAGATTATGCTTGCATCGTATTGACTCGTAAAGGCATATATACATTTTGTTGTTCCGATATGTGCTATTTATTATTTATACTGTCATTTTGTACTCTAGTATTTGTGGGATATTGTGAACCTTTGCTAGAAATGGTAAAGGGAGTTATGCATAAAGCTTGTGATGCTCTATCGGCTCCCAATGACTTCACTCAGACGTGGGTGGATGGAGCTCCCAAGTGTGAGAGACTTATGTTTGGTGGTCATTCAGAAATGGATATACCATATTATGTTATGGTCCCACTTCACCTTCTATGTGTTTGATATGATATCCAAAGCTTTGGTTATGTGTTTCTATATGTGTTCTGGATAAGAATGATATGAATGCAATGTCAAATTCGACGTTTAAGCCTTTGTTTCGTATTTGTTCTTCTATATGCTCCGAAATGGTTCATATGCCATTGATTTGATTTGAAATATTTCACATACCATTGATATATTCTGAAATATTTTATTTATTATTGATATACTCCGAAATATTTCATCTGCTATTATTATGCTCTGAAATGTTCCATATGTCATTGATATACTCCGGAATATTTCATATGCTATTGATATGCTCCAATTACTCTATGCTCTATTTGTTATGAACCAAATGTATTTTGAATAACATGACATTTATGATTCTGTATCAAATAATATGGTACCCTGAGAGTTCTTATATTCTGCCTTACATTGTGATACCTTATTTGTTTGAAACTGTCCCTTTTCATTTTAGATATATTTTGCCACTTGCTGAGCTTTTTAGCTCACTTTGTTACTATAAATCTTTCAGGTTAGCTTGTCACTCTTTGAGATGTTTGTATTGGGCTGAGGCAGTGGAGAGCTATTCAGAATCATGGACAAGTCTTGTTGGTTGTTAGGTTATTGTTGTATAAGTGCATTTTGTATGTAATGAAATGTTGTCGATAGGATTGAATTATTATATTGTGTAAAAGTGTTAAAAGACATCTCTTGTTTTGAATTTTGGGATGTTAAGTTTAGTTTATGATGATATGAATTTGGGGAAGAAATGGTTGGAGTTCTGATTATATAAACTGTTTAGCTTGTGGATTTATAACTATTGTTCATGTTTGTTAAGTTGACTTGGGTTTCCATAAGGTGAATTTTCGAGTGATGTGATATATGATTATAACTTGCATAGGTTTTAAAGATGTGAATTTGACCGAATATTTCTCAGTGTCCTCAAATGTTAAATTAGATCCTGGATTGATTTGTGATAAATTTTTTTAATATTATCAATATTTTGAGGGCGTGATAGAGGTGGTATCAGAGTATGGTTTGAAGATCACTGAAATATTTGATATGTTGACGTGCAAAATATATTGAGGTCTAGTGAACTATAGTGATCGATGGAAATTCTCTTTGATGCATTTAGGGAATTTAGGATGATGAGGATATTTGGTCCTGCTACTTCATTTTCTTCTGATTAATTAAGGGGGACGAAAGGGTTGATCGAGGATATTAAATCAGAGTGGCGCAAAGAAAGCATAGTAAACCTAATCCATTGGTGGTAGCCATTGGTGGTAGAAAAATGGATGATGCAAATGGAGAAGATATTTGATGTACAAAATTGTTCTGATAATTAAAAGAATTTTAGGAGATCAAGGATAAGAATAGCTAGGAGAAGTTTACTAATAAAAAAAAAAGATTGGAAATGAATTAGAAAGTGATAACAAAAGGGTTTAGGCATCTGAATTTAAAAATGGAAGTCACCATAAAAGACTTAATCCTATGTAAGATGCGAGTTAAATTATGAAACAAGTTTGTGTTTGTGGATGACTAGAGTCTATTTTGTTTGTAGAAAGTTGGAACATAAATAAAAGACTACCCTTTGAACAAGAAGAAAGAGTCACTGCCTCCTAAATCATCAGCCCATCTTTCAGGTTAGCTTGTCACTCTTTGAGATGTTTGTATTGGGCTGAGGCATTGGAGAGCTATTCAGAATCATGGGCAAGTCTTGTTGGTTGTTAGGTTATTGTTGTATAAGTGCATTTTGTATGTAATGAAATGTTGTCGATAGGATTGAATTATTATATTGTGTAAAAGTGTTAAAAGACCTCTCTTGTTTTGAATTTTGGGATGTTAAGTTTAGTTTATGATGATATGAATTTGGGGAAGAAATGGTTGGAGTTCTGATTATATAAACTGTTTAGCTTGTGGATTTATAACTATTGTTCATGTTTGTTAAGTTGACTTGGATTTCCATAAGGTGAATTTTCGAGTGATGTGATATATGATTATAACTTGCATAGGTTTTAAAGATGTGAATTTGACCGAATATTTCTCAGTGTCCTCAAATGTTAAATTAGATCCTGGATTGATTTGTGATAAATTTTTTTAATATTATCAATATTTTGAGGGGCCGTGATAGAGGTGGTATCAGAGTATGGTTTGAAGATCACTGAAATATTTGATATGTTGACGTGCAAAATATATTGAGGTCTAGTGAACTATAGTGATCGGTGGAAATTCTCTTTGATGCATTTTGGGAATTTAGGATGATGAGGATATTTGGTCCTCCTACTTCATTTTCTTCTGATTAATTAAGGGGGATGAAAGGGTTGATCGAGGATATTAAATCAGAGTGGCACAACGAAAGCATAGGAAACCTAATCCATTGGTGGTAGCCATTGGTGGTAGAAAAATGGATGATGCAAATGGAGAAGATATTTGATGTACAAAATTGTTCTGATAATTAAAAGAATTTTTGGAGATCAAGGATAAGAATAGCTAGGAGAAGTTTACTAATAAAAAAAAAAGATTGGAAATGAATTAGAAAGTGATAACAAAAGGGTTTAGGCATCTGGATTTAAAAATGGAAGTCACCATAAAAGACTTAATCCTATGTAAGATGCGAGTTAAATTATGAAACAAGTTTGTGTTTGTGGATGACTAGAGTCTATTTTATTTGTAGAAAGTTGGAACATAAATAAAAGACTACCCTTTGAACAAGAAGAAAGAGTCACTGCCTCCTAAATCATCAGCCCATCTTTCAGGTTAGCTTGTCACTCTTTGAGATGTTTGTATTGGGCTGAGGCTAGTGGAGAGCTATTCAGAATCATGGGCAAGTCTTGTTGGTTGTTAGGTTATTGTTGTATAAGTGCATTTTGTATGTAATGAAATGTTGTCGATAGGATTGAATTATTATATTGTGTAAAAGTGTTAAAAGACCTCTCTTGTTTTGAATTTTGGGATGTTAAGTTTAGTTTATGATGATATGAATTTGGGGAAGAAATGGTTGGAGTTCTGATTATATAAACTGTTTAGCTTGTGGATTTATAACTATTGTTCATGTTTGTTAAGTTGACTTGGGTTTCCATAAGGTGAATTTTCGAGTGATGTGGTATATGATTATAACTTGCATAGGTTTTAAAGATGTGAATTTGACCGAATATTTCTCAGTGTCCTCAAATGTTAAATTAGATCCTGGATTGATTTGTGATAAAATTTTTTAATATTATCAATATTTTGAGGGGCGTGATAGAGGTGGTATCAGAGTATGGTTTGAAGATCACTGAAATATTTGATATGTTGACGTGCAAAATATATTGAGGTCTAGTGAACTATAGTGATCGGTGGAAATTCTCTTTGATGCATTTTGGGAATTTAGAATGATGAGGATATTTGGTCCTCCTACTTTATTTTCTTTTGATTAATTAAGGGGGATGAAAGGGTTGATCGAGGATATTAAATCAGAGTGGCGCAACGAAAGCATAGTAAACCTAATCCATTGGTGGTAGCCATTGGTGGTAGAAAAATGGATGATGCAAATGGCGAAGATATTTGATGTACAAAATTGTTCTGATAATTAAAAGAATTTTTGGAGATCAAGGATAAGAATAGCTAGGAGAAGTTTACGAATAAAAAAAAAGATTGGAAATGAATTAGAAAGTGATAACAAAAGGGTTTAGGCATCTAGATTTAAAAATGAAGTCACCATAAAAGACTTAATCCTATGTAAGATGCGAGTTAAATTATGAAACAAGTTTGTGTTTGTGGATGACTAGAGTCTATTTTGTTTGTAGAAAGTTGGAACATAAATAAAAGACTACCCTTTAAACAAGAAGAAAGAGTCACTGCCTCCTAAATCATCAGCCCATGTCAAAGTGTATGCTATCATTGAATATGATTCTAAAACTTTTGAATCAGTGGTCGAAGGTATTATTCATGTTTATGAAATAATATAAATATTTGTTTAACCATTGGTCCCATCTATGATTTGATTCGTAATATTTTGCTTATCACTTTGGTATTCAACCTAGATCACTACATTATGTGCTATATGTAAAAATGATTATTGGGGATTCTTTGATAATAAACTTGATCTGGACATCTTGTCTAATTTTTATTAGAAAACTTGAACTTTTTACTAATTTGGTTCTCCTAGAGATTTGGAGTTTTGATATTATACTTGGTATGGATTGGCTATCTTTTTATCATACCAGTATAGATTGTTATACAAAAATGATTACTTTCTGTAAATTAGATCAGCCCATCTTTTATTTTGAGAGTATTAGATATGATTTACCTTTTTGCCTGATATATCCTAGGATGCCTTGCTCGGATTACCTTCAGATATGACTTTGCTTTTCATTTGGTCCTTGGGACAATCCCAATATCTAAGTCTTTCTACAGAATGACACCATTTGAGTAAGCGGAATTGAAAAAGCAATTACAAAGACTATTAGATAAGGGTTTTTCTTGGGTTAGTATTTCATCATGAAGTGCTTCAGTGTTAGTTAAGAAGATGGATGGAACATTGAGACTTTACATTAATTGTAGACAATTGAATAAGGTGACCATAAAAAAAACAAGTATCCTCTAAAGTGACGACTTGTTTGATCAACTATAGGGTGCATAAGTATTTTCCAAGATTGATCGGAGGTCGGGTTACCATCTATTGAAGATCAAGGAGGAGGATATTTCGATCACTGTTGGATGATTGTATCATTGTATTCTATTAATTAAACTATTTGAGAGTTGGACGAGGAAATTAATAAAACGTATCATCATCTTTTCATTGATTGGGATATTACCAATTTAGAGGACTAAATTTTCTTTTAAGGAGGGGAGAGTGTAATATCCCTCACTTTTGAAAATTTATTTATAAGGATCTATTTCAAACTCGGATAATATATATGTAAACATAATAAATCCAGTGATCAAAGTGTTATGTTGTAAAAAAAAAAAGAGAGAAAATAAAAAATTTCAGTTTTATCCCATCACCTCCCACGCTCTTTGTTTCCCATGGGAAACAGAGAGAGGAGCTGTGGGGCGTTGGGGAAGAAGAAGATGAGAAGGAGGGAAGAAGAGGAGAAGAGGAGGAGAAGAAGAAGAGGAGAAGGGAAGAAGAGGAAGAAGAGGAAGAGGGGAAGAGGGGAAGAGGGAGAGGAGAGAGAGGTAGCTGCAGTAGCTAGGGCTGTAGCACCTCTGTTTCCTGTAGGAGGAAATAAAGGAGTGCATGTGTGGGGCATCGGGGAGAAGAAGAAGAAGAAGAAGAAGAAGAAGAAAAGAGTGGCTGCGTAAGGGCTGTAGTGAGAAGCTATGGGGCGTTGGGGAGGAGAAAGGAAGAAGAGAAGAAGAAGAAGAGAGAGGAGGGTGGCTGCGGCAAGGGCTACAGTGAGGAGGTGTGGGGCATCGGGGAGGAGAAGGGAAGAAGAGGAGAAGAAGAGAAGGAGAAGAAGAAGAAGAGGAAGAGAGAGAAGAAGGAGAAGCGGGAGAAGAGGTTGTGACACCTTTGTTTCCTGCAGGAGGAAACAGAGGAGAGGGTGTGTGTGGCGTAGGGGAGGAGAAGGGAAGGAGAGGAGAAGAAGAGAAGAAGAAGAGGAGGGAGGAGGAGGCTGCGGCACTTCTGTTTCCCATAGGAGGAAACAGAGGAGGGGAGGTGCTGTGCATCGGGGAAGAAAAGGGAAGAGGAGAAGAAGAGAAGGGAAAGAAGGGGCTGCAACTGTGGCAGTGTAGCTACAGCTAAAAGAGAAGAAAGAGAGGAAAGAGTAGAAAAGAGTAGGAGAGGAAGATGGCTGTGGTGACGATGGCTATGGCTATTACTGCGACTGTGACTACAACGGTTGTAGTCAGGAAAGAAGAGAAGGAAAGGAAGAGGAAGAGGAAGAAGAAGAGGGAAGAAGAGAAAGAGGGGAAGGTCGCTGCGGTTGCAGCTGCGGTTGTGACTGTGGTAGTGGCAGTGACAGTGGCTGTGGCTACGACTGTGGCTGCGGAAGTGTTAGCAGTGTAGTTGTAGCAACAGCGTGGCTGCAGCAGCTACGACAGTAGTAGCGACAATGGCTATAGCAGTGGCGGTGGTTGTGGCTGCGACCGTGGCTATGGTCCCACTTCACTCAAACGTGGGTGGATGGAGCTCCTAAACGTGGGAGAGCTCCCAGATGTGGGAGACTTATGTTTGATGGTCATTCAGAAATGGATGTACCATATTATGTTATGGTCCCACTTCACGTTCCATGTGTTTGATATGATATCCAGAGCTTTGGTCATGTGTTTTAATATGTGTTATAGATAAGAATGATATGGATGCAACATCAAATTCGACGTTTAAGCCTTTGTTTCATATTTGTTCTTCTATATGCTCTAAAATGGTTCATATTTCACATACCATTGATATGTTCTAAAATGTTTCATTTATTATTGATATACTCCGAAATATTTCATCTGCTATTGTTATGCTCTGAAATGTTCCATATGTCATTGATATGCTCTGGAACATTTCATACGCTATTGATATGCTCTAATTACTCTGTGCTCTATTTGTTATGAACCAATGTGTTTTGAATGACATGACATTTGCGATTCTGTATATAATAATATGGTACCCTAAGAGTTCTTGTATTCTGCTTTACATTATGATACCTTATTTGTTTGAAACTATCCCTTTTCATTCTAGATATATTTTGTCACTTGCTAAGCTTTTTAGCACACTCTGTTGCTATAAATCATTCAGGTTAACTTGTCGCTCTTTGAGATGTTTGTATTGGGCTGAGGCAGTGGAGAGCTATTCAGAATCATGGGCATTTTGTATAAGTGCATTTTGTATGTAATGAAATGTTGTCGACAGGATTGAATTATTATATTGTGTAAAAGTGTTAAAAAACCTCTCTCGTTTTGAAGTTTGGGATATTAAGTTTAGTTTATGATGATTTGTATTTGTTGAAGAAATGGTTGGAGTTCTGATTATATAAATTATTTAGCTTGTGGATTTATAATTGTTGTTTATGTTTGTTAAGTTAACTTGGGTTTCCATAAAGGTGACTTTTCGAGTGATGTGATATATGATTATAACCTGCACAGGTTTTAAAGATGTGAATTAACTGAATGTTTCTCAATATTCTCAAATGTTAGATTGGATCCTGAATTGATTTGTGATGAAAAATTTTAATATTATCGATATTTTGAGGGGCGTGACAAATTTGCCCACAGATTTCATATCAATCAATGCGGTAGTGTCTATACTATATAATCATTAAAACTTTGAAGCTAACTATCGGAAAGCTGTCTACCCCCCACTTTTTCATTTGTGTATTGAACAGTATTAAATTCACCAAGAACAATCTAAGGCACATTAAGACGGTTATTTGTAATGTTAGTTAGATCTGTCTAGCAAGGTTCGAAATATCGTACCGTACCGGCGTTTCGACGTTCGCTCGGTATGGTACGGTATACCGAGCGGTATACTATTCGGTATATATAAAAATTAATATATATATAATATTATATATATATATGCACCTCGATGACGTCACCGAGGCTTTTTCTAAAATATATATATATATTATTTAAAAGCCGACGTCGCATCGCCTCGGCGACGTCGCCTCGTTTATATATATATATATATATATATATATATATATATATATATATATATATATATATATATATGTATATGCACCTCGGCGACGTCGTTGAAAAAGGCGACGTCGCGTCGCCTTGGCGACGTCGCCGAGGCTTTTTCTAAAATATTTATATATAAATATATATATATATATATATATATATATATATATATATATATATATATATATATATATATATATATATATATATATATATATATAATTTTATTATTATTATTTGTTCCGCCCGATAGCGGGCAGTCCACGTACTGGTATACCGTCGTACTGGTACGTACCGCCCGGTATTGTTCGGTATTGCTTACCTTGCAGTCTAGAGTATATTTCTTTCTTGCATACTATTTGAAGCATATATACTAGTAAAATTGAATTAACAGCCATTCTTTTTGTCCTCCACCTTAAGATGAATGAATTGATCAGTAGCAGAAATAACCAATCATTAATGGAGTTAGGATACCATACGACTCATATTCTACCAAATGTTTCACTAGAGTCATTGGTAAATAGTTTTGCATCCGGCCATATTAAATTCTTTTGAGCAAGAATGCGTGAATGTTTAATTTTTGTTTCCACGAGAATTGTAATATCACATGCGGCAGACTTGATTATTCTGTTGTGCTCCCGATATTTTTCAGGCTTATTAAGTCTACGAACATTCCAGCAAATTATCTTTATCATAAATAAAATAAATGGAAAGCAAGTAAGGTATTCATCCTACGACTTTGAATGGATAATACCATCCTTTTTCTTATCCTTAGATTTTGCATTTTCCTCCCACACAATATGCTTACCTTTAAAGTTTTATTCCTATATTTTTCTACTTCATCCATAGTTATCAAATGTTTAAACTTTGTACCTTAGGTAAAGTAGTCCTGGTTGACATGGTTTGTTGAAGTGTGATAAGATTGTTAAGACACAATATCTTGGTTAGTGTGGCTTGTTGGGGCATTAGATAGTTGAGGCAAAGTATCTTTGCTAACAAGGATTGTTGGGGCCTGAGTTTATTGTTGCAGAATATCCTTGCTAGCAAGGTTTGTTGGTTCTTGAGTTTGTTGAGATACAAAGTCCTGGTTATTGCAATGAGTGGATATTTGAGTTCCTATTGTAGACTGATCCGATAATATAGGAAGAGATGAAGTTCCTGACTTCTGCTTCTCCTGTCCACGAGTACAATAGGAAACTTTTGTTGTGGAAAGCTCCATCATAATAGCGAGAGATAAAGTTTTTGATTTGTCCTATCTATATTGCTGTACCTACGAGTCAGAATGCTCAATCATATTCGTCACCACCTGTTCTACTACCACTGAAGGAGGCGCCCTTGCTGCTGAGACACCTGACGTGGCTGGTAGATCTTATTAATCGGTTTCAGAGTTTGCTGACAAGCTCCATTTGTATGACCAAAAGATAAGCAACTCTAACATCGTTGTGGCTTCTAAGAATATAAGACATGTACCTTTTTTTTTTTGGTAAGTAAAAATAAATTAATTATATGTAAAGTTTCTACAATAGCTTTGTCTATACAAGTCATAGACGAAGCCAGGTAACTCATTGAATACACATACTGATGGAAATCTTCAACTTAGCAACCATACACCCCGATAGCTAAAGAGCTATGATATATATGGAATGCAAATTGAAACCCTCCAATAAATTGAAACAAGACGAATCGTTCAAGATTGAAGTTCAGGAAACTATTCTAATTACTTTATCATTGAGAATTTGATGAAGTAATTAGAACAACACTTTGAATCCCTTAAAACGCCACAAACTAAGAAGCTTGATAAGTTGAAAAGGAAAAACAAAGATTTCTGGGTTTTGAACACCACAAGCAGAAAAACTTGATAAGTTCCAAAGTTCATGCAAGAACTTAAAAACAAAACACTCGCCGGTGTTGAAGGTTGAATACACTTCTGAATTCTCTGTCTTATAAAGGGAATCAGTCTTGTTTATATAGTACGAAGGCCAAGTACAAAGGGAATGAATCTATTAAATACATTAAATGACATTTATATTCCTAATGCATGAATGCAGATTACTCATGAATCTGCCTTGAATTGATTTGAATGATTATTCATGAATAAACCCATAATTCTTAATATGAATGACCTTTATTCTTCAAAATAGGCTAAAAATTTATCCTTCTTTCAATGTTAGACTTATTTGAATCAGGTTGACTATTTTACGCTCTTCTTGTATCCATAGAACCTTGACCAAGTTTTGACTAGCTTGCTCCTTCTAAATACCTTCCAATAAACAAGTTAAGGTTTCTTTCATCATTTTAGCTTTAGCTCTTGTTATTGGTCCTCCATGAATAATTAAAGGGTCTTTGGCAGAATTATGATCAACTTGCTCATTCATATCATTCCCACTTTCCTCGAAAGGATTCGTCCTCGAATCAATGCCTCCATCACCTGCATCAAACAAAGATAAATCAGAAACATTAAAGGTTGCACTAATATTGCCATACTCACTTGGTAGTTCCAGCTTGTATGCATTGTCATTGATTTTTTTGAAAGACTCGGAATGGACCATCTCCTCTTGGCATTAATTTATACCTCCTTTGGTTAGGAAATCTTTCCTTCCTCAAGTGTACCCAAACCCAATCACCAGGTTCAAATACAACTTTCTTTCGGCCTTTGTTGTATTGTTTCTCATATTGGAGAGTTTTCTTTTCTATTTGCTTACCATCCAAATTGGCCTTTTTCAAAGGTAGAGGTAGCAAATCTATAGGAGTTAATGGATTGAACCCGTACACAACTTTAAATGGGGAATGATTTGTTGTAGAATGCACACTTTTGTAAGCAAACTCCACATGTGGCAAACATTCTTCCCAATTTTTCAAATTCTTTTGAATTATGGCCCTCAAAAGTGTTGATAAAGTTTGATTTACCACTTTCGTTTGTCCGTCTGTTTGGGGATGACAAGTGGTTGAATACAACAATCTTGTACCTAGCTTACTCCAAGTATTTTCCAAAAGTGGCTAAGGAATTTCACATCTCTGTCATGACAATTGTCTTTGGAATGTCATGTAATCTTATAATTTCTTTAAAGAACAACCCCGCAACATATGTTGCATCATCTGTTTTGTGGCAAGGAATGAAATGTGTCATCTTGCTAAACCTGTCAACAACAACAAAAATAGAATCTCTCCCTCCTTTTGACCTAGGTAAACCCAAGACAAAGTCCATGGATATATCAACCAAGGCGCACTAGTTATAGGAAGAGGAGTATACAATCCATGAGGCATTACTTTAGATTTAGCTTGTTTACAAGTAATGACAAGTAGTTCTCTCATTGAACATTGAGGAACACACAACTTATTTTCTTTGAAAAGGAAACCATCATGCTTGAAGAACTTATCAAAACCCCGTTTCTCATATTGGAGAGTTTTCTTTTCTATTTGCTTACCATCCAAATTGGCCTTTTTCAAAGGTAGAGGTAGCAAATCTATAGGAGTTAATGGATTGAACCCGTACACAACTTTAAATGGGGAATGATTTGTTGTAGAATGCACACTTTTGTAAGCAAACTCCACATGTGGCAAACATTCTTCCCAATTTTTCAAATTCTTTTGAATTATGGCCCTCAAAAGTGTTGATAAAGTTTGATTTACCACTTTCGTTTGTCCGTCTGTTTGGGGATGACAAGTGGTTGAATACAACAATCTTGTACCTAGCTTACTCCAAAGTATTTTCCAAAAGTGGCTAAGGAATTTCACATCTCTGTCATTGACAATTGTCTTTGGAATGTCATGTAATCTTATAATTTCTTTAAAGAACAACCCCGCAACATATGTTGCATCATCTGTTTTGTGGCAAGGAATGAAATGTGTCATCTTGCTAAACCTGTCAACAACAACAAAAATAGAATCTCTCCCTCCTTTTGACCTAGGTAAACCCAAGACAAAGTCCATGGATATATCAACCCAAGGCTCACTAGTTATAGGAAGAGGAGTATACAATCCATGAGGCATTACTTTAGATTTAGCTTGTTTACAAGTAATGCATTTCTCACACAATCTCTCAACATCTCTTTTCATGTGCTGCCAAAAGAAATGATCACTTAACACATCTAAAGTTTTTCTAACCCCAAAATGCCCCATTAAACCTCTACTATATGCCTCTCTCACAAGTAGTTCTCTCATTGAACATTGAGGAACACACAACTTATTTTCTTTGAAAAGGAAACCATCATGCTTGAAGAACTTATCAAAACCCCGTTTCTCATATGCCCCATAAACATTAGCAAAATCATGATCAGAATTGTATAAATTTTTAATGTACTCAAAACCCAATAATTTTGCATCAAGTTGAGAAATTAGAGTATATCTTCTAGAAAGAGCATCGGCAACCACATTTTCCTTACCTTGTTTATACTTGATGATGTATGGAAAGGATTCAATAAACTCTACCCATTTTGCATGCCTACGGTTTAGCTTTCCTTGTCCTTTGAGATATTTCAAGAACTCATGATTGGTGTGTATAATGAATTCCTTGTACTAAAGATAGTGCTGCCATGTCTCTAACACTCTTACCAACATGTAAAACTCCTTATCATATGTCAGGTAGTTAAGACTTGCTCCACTTAGCTTCTCACTAAAGAATGCAATGGGTCTGCCTTCTTGCATTAAGACTCCTCCAATTCCTATTCCACTTGCATCACACTCAATCTCAAAAGTTTTTACAAAGTTTGGTAAGGCAAGCAAAGGTGCTGAACTAAGTTTGTCTTTAAGTATGTTAAAAGAATCATCTTGTTTTTTACCCCATCTAAATCCCACATTCTTTTTTATGCATTCAGTTAATAGTGCAGTAATTATAGAAAAATCCTTAATAAATATTCTATAAAAACTAGCAAGACCATGAAAACTTCTAACATCACTGACACTAGTAGGTTTTGGCCACCCCTTAATTACATTCACTTTTTCTTGATCAACATGTATTCCTTTATCATTAACAACATATCTAAGAAAAGTAATTTCATTAGTGTAAAAAGTGCATTTCTTTATATTAGCATATAACTTTTCTTTTCTAAACACATCAAAAACAGCTTTTAAATGTATTACATGCTCATCTAAACTTTTGTTGTACACAAGTATATCATCAAAATAAACCACTACAAACTTTCCAATGTAAGCACGTAAAATATGATTCATCAATCTCATGAAAGTACTAGGTGCGTTAGTTAGGCCAAAAGGCATAACCAACCATTCGTATAAACCATGTTTAGTTTTGAAAGCGATTTTCCATTCATCTCCCTTATGCATTCTTATTTGATGATATTCAGATTTTAAATCAATTTTTGAGAACACACAAGAACCATGCAATTCATCCAAAATATCATCTAACCTAGGAATAGGATGTCTATACTTTACCATGATTTTGTTGATAGCTCGACAATCAACACACATTCTCCAAGATCCATCCTTCTTAGGCACCAAAAGAATAGGAACTGCACATGGACTCATGCTTTCTCGCACATACCCCCTTTTCATAAGCTTACTTACTTGCTTTTGGATTTCCTTAGTCTCTTCGGGGTTGCATCTATATGCTGGTTTATTTGGTATGCTTGCACCTAGAATGAAATCAATTTGATGCTCAATTCCTCTAATTGGTGGCAAACCATTAAGAACTTCTTCGGGAAAGAGATCTTCATTTTCCTACAGAAGATTAACAATAGCACTAAGCAAACTCTTGTCAATTTGGTTAGAAGCAATCAAAATATCCTTGTACATAAGTACAAGTAAGGGCTGCCACATGGTTAAGGCTTTCTTCACATCACTCATTTTGGCATAAACACTCATTTTTCTTTCACTCAAGCTTTCCCTGTTTTCTCTCCCCTTGTGTTTCCCAATACTCTCATTTTTACCACTCAACTCACCATTTTCTTTTTTCTCTTTTTCTTTTTCCCTTCCCAAAGTTTTAGTTAATAAAGACTCGAGCTCCTCATATTGTAGTTTTATGCGCACTTGGTCTTCAAAAATTGTCTTTGGAGGCAAAGGTCCAAGTTGATATTTCTGTCCATCAATGATCAAAGTATAACGGTTCTTGAACCTATCATGTGTTACCCTTTGATCATATTGCCAAGGTCTCCCCAATAACATATGACCAGCATACATAGGTACCACATCACACCAAACATCATCCTTATATCTACCAATTGAAAAAGAAACTAACACTTGTCGATTTACCTTTACTATACCACTATCATTTAACCATTGTAACTTGTAAGGTTTTGGATGCTTCATAGTAGGTAATTTCAGTTTCTCCATAAGCAAGGTGCTTGCCACATTTGTGCAACTTCCACTATCAATAATCACGTTACACAACTTGTTAACAATCAAACAATGAGTATGAAACAGATTTTCACGTTGTTCACCATATTCATCATTTTTATTTTGCACACTAAGTGTGCGTTGAACAACTAGATTTTAACCTTTAGCATACTCTATATCATTAGCATCCTCTGGAATGTCATCATCATCCTCTTTCTCACTTTCAGATTCCACAATTCCATCTCTCATGATCATAACTCTTTTATTAAGACATTCACGTGCCACATGTCCATGCCCAAGGCACTTAAAACACTTAATACCTCTAGTTTGATTAGGTAGATTCTCACCTTTACCCTTACTGCCTACTTTATTTTTTCCTTTAATTTTATCAATTTTAGGCTTAATAATGGATTTATCATCATTTTTACTCAAATTCGATTTCGAAGAAGAAGAACCCGAATAAGGTTTTGAATCATACCTTGTGCCTTTTCTTTTGAGTCTCAATCTTCATGGCCACATTCACCATGTCCTCAATCTCCACATAATGTTGCAACTCTACAAGATCAGCAATGTTCTTGTTTAATCCACTCAAGAATCGAGCCATAGTGGCCTCACGATCTTCCTCCACATTAGCCCTTATCATGGCTATCTCCATCTCATTGTGATACTCATCAACACTCATGGAACCTTGTGTCAAGGTTTATAGCCGCTAATGCAAATCCCTATAGTAATAGCTAGGGACAAATCTCCTCCTTATGATTTGTTTCATCTCCAACCAAGTCTCCACGGGCCTTTCACCATTTCTACGCCTGTCTTTACACAATTGATCCCACCAAACAATAGCATAATCAAAAAATTCAATAGCAGCTAATTTCACATTTTTCTCTTCGGAGTAGTTGTGACATTCAAAGATCATTTCCACTTTTCGTTCCCACTCCAAATAAGCATCTGAATTATTCTTCCTTTGAAAAGAAGGAATTTTCATTTTGATGCTGCCTATATTTCTGTCCACACCATCAAAATGTCACCTCCTAGTTTGTCTCCTAGGATTAACATCTTGACCAATTAGAGTAACTTGGTCATCATCCACATCATCGCCACTATCATATTCATCATTGTCTCCCACGCTGTGATTCACCTTGCAATCTATTAATTGTATTATCATGCCTTTCTAGGTGATCTCTTACATCTCCCATCACTTTGAACATACGTTCAAATTGTTGCTGCATTGCTTGAACTACAAGATCATTTGATGAAGAACTCGCTTCTTTATCTTTAGACATGTATACAACCTGAAAAACAAAGTTAGAATAACCTCACCAACACTCTCTCATGTGTTTTACTCTAGATTTGAGTCACTCCACGCATTTCTCACACAATTTTTGGCTTTTCTCGATATTGATCTCACCACTCTTGCCTTTTACTTCTCTTGTTTTGTTATTTGAGTTCTTAGATTAACTAAGGTACCTAAACAAACAAATCAGATTATGGCAATTCAAAAATAGTGAAATTGGACTGGTTTAAAAGCAAACAAAAGGGTAGGCCAATTTAACGGTGTGTGTAATGAAGAAACTGAAACAAGAATTGAAATGAACAATGATAAAATTTTGCAACAATTCCTAGAATCCAGAATTTTTTCTTTTAAATTCTGATCTCTTTTTTTTTTACTTTTTTTTTACGTTTGATTTTCGTTCCTTCTTTTTTTTTTACTTTTTTTATCCTTTTTTTTACCTTTGATTTTCTCTCCTTTTTTTTTTACTTTTTTTTATCTTTCTTTTTTTTAAAGTGCAGAATTACAAAGAAGAATAGTAATAACACAAGAAGCACAACAATAAAGATGAAGAAAGAGCAATAATTATAGATATTGTGCAAAAAGAAGAAGAAGAAGAAGAGAAAATGGAAATCTAAAATATAGCAAATAAATGGATAAGCAAACCTCAAACTTGAGCCGAGCTCTGATACCAAATTTCCTGCTACAAATGATGGAAATCTTTCAACTTAGCAACCATACACCCCGATAGCTAAAGAGCTATGATATATATGGAATGCAAATTGAAACCCTCCAATAATTGAAACAACACGGATCGTTTAAGATTGAAGTTCAGGAAACTATTCTAATTACTTTATCATTGAGAATTTGATGAAGTAATTAGAACAACACTTTGATTCCCTTAAAACGCCACAAACTAAGAAGCTTGATAAGTTGAAAAGAAAAACAAAGATTTTTGGGTTTTGAACGCCACAAACAGAAAAGCTTGATAAGTTCCAAAGTTCATGCAAGAACTTAAAAACAAAATACTCACCGGTGTTGAAGGTTGAATACACTTCTGAATTCTCTGTCTTACAAAGGGAATCAGCCTTGTTTATATAGTACGAAGGCCAAGTACAAAGGGAATGAATCCATTAAATACATTAAATGACATTCATATTCCTAATGTATGAATGCAGATTACTCATGAATCTGCCTTGAATTGATTTGAATGATTATTCATGAATAAACCCATAATTCTTAATATGGTCTAATATGGCTGAATGACCTTTATTCTTCAAAATAGGCTAAAAATTTATCCTTCTCTCAAGGTTGGACTTATTTGAATCAGGTTGACTATTTTAGGCTCTTCTTGTATCCATAGAACCTTGACCAAGTTTTGACTAGCTTGCTCCTTCCAAATACCTTCCAATAAACAAGTTAAGGTTTCTTTCATCATTTTAGCTTTAGCTCTTGTTATTGGTCTTCCACAAATAGTTAAAGAGTCTTTAGCAGAATTATGATCAACTTGTTCATTCATATCACATGCGGTAGTTATGACTACATATGCTATGGACTTTAACTCCTAACTGTAGCCAATATGTCAAAATATGCCAAGACTACCAGTGGGTACAACATTTAACATCATGCCCAAGATATTTAGCTAATAGCAAAATTAAATTTGACAAAGATATCTTTTTCTCTTCGTGTAAAGTGATCCATTTTGAGATCGTGCTCCATGCATGATCTTGAGTCTCTAATAATCTCTGTCAAGAACTAAGCATTGTTTATGTGTTGACACTAAAAGATTCTGCTTCACTCCTTCCACATCTACCAAATAGCACATCTGAAAGTAACATTTGCCAATTGTGTAAGAGGCCCTTTTCTTGAGAAACATTGCATGATGTCGCCTAATTCTTGATGCAAGTTTGGTCGCGGTAGCCTATTGAGTTCAAATCGCTGGAGAATCTCCTTCCATATCTATGTAGTATAGTCATAAGCAAAATAGAGGTGGTCAACAGTTTCTTCTTGTTGCATTCAAAGGGAACATCGGTTAACATGATAGATACTTCTTCTCTTCATATTATCTATTGTAGGTAGTTTATTAAGAAGGGCCTACTATGTACATAGGGAATGTCTTTGTGATCCCGGTCGATCCCATGTCCAATTGCTTGGGATCCACTTATTATTTCTTTGCCTGATTTGATTCCATGCGGATGTGGCATTAAATTTGCCATTGTCATGAGGCCAAATAAGTATATTTGAAGGGTTGTTCCTGATTGGAATAGCTGTGATAGTCGGCAAAGTGATAACATTTCAGGAGAAATAGGATTAGGAAGACACAAGGTACCGTTAGCAATGAACTCGAAAACCTTCCAATCTTTAGGAGCCTTAAGGTCTTTTCGTATTCTGTCACCATATAATTGAAATATACTCTTCCCATTTATCCAAGGATCGTACCACATATTAGTACTAGTTCTAAAAGAGATTGCATAAGAAATGTGTTTGATTAGCCAATTCCTTGCCTTTAAAATTCCTTTCTAAGCTACAGAGTGATATGTTCTTGTTGAAATTTTTCAAATTGATTCCTTTGAAAGATACCTAGTAGAAACCTAATGTGACTATAAGGAACATTTATTTTATAAAAGTTTCCATAATTGTTGTACCAAACATGCTTTATTCCAATCTCTAATATTTCTCAGGTTTAGCCCCCCTTCATCTTTCGGTTTGCAGATGTTGTCCCAATTTACCATATGCATTGCCTTCTCATTTGTGCCATTCTAAAAGAAGTTCATTAATAACCGTTCAATATCTTGGAGAAGTCCAACATGCAGAAGAAAAGCATTAGACCAATATATAGAGTTAGAGTACAACACCGAACGGATGGGTTCAAGTCGTCCTACTTTTGATAGAAGCCTATTTTTTTAGGAAGAAATTCTATTCTCTATTTTTTGCAGAATAGGCTGACAATGGGTTTTATGAATGCCAGTGGATATGAGTGGAAGACCCAGATAAGGAACTGGTAGACTTCCCTCACTAACCCCTAGAGTGTGTGCAATAAAGTCCTTGTCCTTAATGCAAGGACCCATACAGACTTTACTTTTCACATGATTTAACTGAAGGCCAGAAACCATGCTAAAGTTTTTCAGAATAGTAGCTAGGTTCCTCACTGAAGTTGGATCATTCTAGAGAAAGATAAGTAAATCATCTGCAAAAATTATGTATGATATGTGAATAGAATCAGCATGAGGTACCTTAATGCTGTCATTCGAGACTACCTGTTTCAACATACAGCTAAGTCCTTCCATTACAATTATAAAGAGATACGGAGAGAGTGGATCACCTTGTCGGATGCCATTCGTGCTCCCAAAAAAACCAATAGGTGAGCAATGGCTCACCTATTTACCCATTGCTATGGGTAAATAGAGAATAGAGTATCAAAAACTTTAGAGTTTCTAAGCAACTTTGAATCCAATTTACCCATTGCTATGGGAAGTTCATATCGATGAGCATCTTGTAGATAAATTTCCTATTAATTGAAACAAAGGCTTTCCGTAAATCAGCTTTAAAACAGATTTTTTTCCCTCTTGCATTTGAGTGTAGATCCTTGACCAAGCCATTAGCAGGCAGAATATTATGATGTATACTTCTCCCTTTGATGAAAGCTACCTGATTTGGACTAATGATCTTGTGTATTATCTTTTGCATGCTATCTGCCAACACTTTGGAGATGATCTTGTAAATAAAGTTGTATAATGATATGGGTCGATAGTTTTCTAGTGAATTAGCCCCTACATTCTTGGGAATTAAAGAAATAAAAGTATAGTTCATCTTTCTAAGAATACGACTTGAAGAGAAAAAATGTTGGCAAGCCTTAATCGCATCATTTCTAATAATAGACCATGCAGTTTGGTAAAATTCAGTTGGAAATCCATCCGGACCCGGGCTTTTGTGCTTCGGTGAGTTAAAGATAACTCTTACAATTTCGTCATCTGTAACTAGGGTATCGAGGATTGAAATGGTATCCAAATCAAGCTTTCTAGTTGGCTCCACATGAATATTATTAGGTTGCACCACTTGATTGAGTAAGGAATAAAAAAATCACTCAGTGTATGCTTTAACCTCATCTAAATTATCGATAAGATTACCATATTTGTCTTTGTATTTTCTGATGTGATTAACGGCCCTTCGAGTAGCAATGGAAGCATAGAAAAATTTAGTATTGGAATCTCCTAGAGTAAGCCAATACTATCGAGACTTCTGCTTTGCAAAACTTTCCTCCTGCTTTAAAGCTTACATGAAATTACTTCTGGCTTTTGTCTCTTTATAGATAAGATTTTCATCTTGGAGCTGAAGTTATAGCTCATGTTGTATTGTCATTAGTTCATTTTCACAAATTTGAACCCGAGTGGTAATATTTCCAAAGGTGTTTGTATTTCACTTCTTCAGTGCTGCTTTGTAGGCTTTGAGCTTTTGACATAAGATGTAAAGTGACGAACCATGTATATTAACATTCCAAGCCGATCTGATAATATCAAGGAATTGAGGATGAGTACTCCACATGTTAAAGAATCTAAATGGTTTCTTGCCTCTAGGTGTTGCTTTGTCTGTGTGTATATACATTAAGGAATGATCAGAAAACAATGGTGCATCGTACTCAAGAAGTGAATCAGGGTAAACTATTAACCATTATTGGTTAATCAAATACCTATCTAGTTGAGCCATTATTTTTTTGTTAACACCACCTTGATTACTCTAGGAGAGCCAATTGCCCATAGATTTCATATCAATCAATGTGGTAGTGTCTATATAATCACTAAATCTTTGAAGCTGACTTTCGAAAAGCTATCTACCCCCCACTTTTTTATTTGTGTATCAAATAGTATTAAAGTCACCAAGAACAATCCAAGGCATATTAAGACAGTTATTTGCAATGTTAGTTAGATCGGTCCAGAGTATATTTCTCTCTTGCATATTGTTTGAAGCATATATACTTTTGAAATTGAATTGACAGTCATTCTTTTTGTCCTCTACCTTAAGATGAATGAATTGATTAATAACAGAAATAACTAAGCATAAAGTTAGGATGCCATAAGACCCATATTCTATCAAATTTTTCACTAGAGTCATTGGTAAACAGTTTTGCGTCTAGCCATATTAAATTCTTTTGAGCAAGAATACATGATTGTTTAATTTTCATTTCCACGAGAATTGTAATATCATATTTGGCAGACTTGATTATTCTGTTGAACTCCCGATAATTTTCAGGCTTATTAAGTCTACAAACATTCCAGTAGATTATCTTCATCATAAGTAAAACAAATGAAAAGAAGATAACTTAGGAACAACTTGAGAGGTAAGGGTGGGGAGCCTCGCCGTCGAGTCTACTTGTCGCCAGCCCCATGGACCCTCGCTACCATGTCCCTGCAGCGTTAGGGGCTGCACATTCTATGAGAAGGGGAATAAGGAGATTAGAGAGAGGCTGCCGCCTCCAAAGAAACTCTCCTCTGTACCACCGAGCAGAATAGGAGGAGAGCAGGGGATGTAACCGTCAGCTACAACAGAAGCCTTTCTCCGATATCAGGGCAGAGGACACAAAAAGAGCTATCACAGCCTCTCTTCTGTTCGCTTAAGAGGAAGGAGGAGAGGGTGTGATCTCCCTCCTTGCTGGCCTCTAATAGGGGCGACAATGGAGTTCTCTCCTCCCTTCACCGATCCCCTTTCCGATCTCGTCCAATCGTGCAAGGGTCAGAGGGAAAGGGGGCAATGTAGTCGAGCAGGACACAGAAGGGTTCGTTCAACCTCTTCCCTTCTCGCAGAAGAAGAGACCCAAGCTCCTCCTCTACTCGCATAAGAGGAAGAAGGAAAGCAGAGGATGCGAACTCCCTCCTCCTCCGATCAATTTCACTAGTCAATCGCTCCTTCATAGCAGAAACCTCAGCCCCTTTCCTCGTCTTCGCCCTCCTCTGTTCCACAATGGAAGAAGAATGCCGGTCGATGGGAAGTCTCCGGGCCCCTTTTCCCCAATTAGAAGAGGAAGAAGGAGAGCAGGGGAAAGGAGGCGGTGCAGAGACTCTTCTGGCAGTTTCTTCCTTCACCGATCTGCCCCAATCTCTTCCCCTCTGTTCCACAAAGAGGAGAAGAGTAGAGCCTTCGTCCAGGAGGAAGCGCCGCCACTAAGAAGAAGCACTATCACCAAGAAAAGAAACCCTCTTTTGTTCCCATTCGGATTTGGTTCCTTTCCGTTCTGCAAAGAAGAACAGAAATTTCTTTGTTCCACGAGAGCTCAGATCTGCTGGCCGCAAGCCTTCACCCTCCTCTGTTTCTTGAGAGGAAATAGGAGTAGTGCCACCGCCTCTTCGTTCCTTTTCCTCCTTCGCCGATCTCGCCCAATCGCGCAAGGATCTCCGCTTTCCCCTCCTATATTTCACTAGAGAAAGAAAGAAGAGCCGTCGCAGAGCCTCCTCTCACCGTGCCCCTTTTCCTCGTTGAGAAGAGGAAGGAGAGCGGGGAAAGTGGGTGGTGCAGAGAGGAGCGATCCTCTCTCCGGTTGTCTCCAGATGGGGAACATCGGCATTTTATCTAGAAAATAATTTTTTTGTTTGCAAGCTATACTCTAAAGAAGATTTGCAATGAGTTCTCGAAGGATTCTGGACTATTCACGACCACCCAATGATTCTACGACGCTAGTCTCCTGATGTTCATTTGGAGTTAGACAGCCTATAGTCTATTCCTTTATGGGTATCCTTTCAAGGCCTTCCTCTGCATCTTTGGAGTCGACGCTTTATTGCAAAGTTATGCAGTACTTTGGGACAACCACTCTACATTGACAAAACAACAGCTGCCTAGACGAGATTAGCATTTGCCCGAGCATATATACTAGTTTCTTCTGATGAAGATCTCCCTAACGAGGTTTTTTATCGTGATCTTGAAGGGAACACTCGTAAGGTACATGTCTCATATTCTTGGAAGACACAACGATGTCAGAGTTGCTTATCTTTTGGTCATGCAAATGGAGTCTGTCAGCAAACTCCGAAACCGATTAATAAGATCTGCAGGCCATGTCAGACACCTCCGCAACAAGGCGAGCCTCCTCCAGTGGTAGTAGTGATAAGCAGATAAGATTTCCTCAAGGCAGTTGAGGAAATCTCTACGTAGTTGAGAAAAATCCTCCCTGCTGAATGTGTATAACCTCTCTGTTGAGTGTGTATAAATAGCTATCAAGAGCTCACTATCAAATGTATTAGCCAATTACATCTTATACATTTCATAGTTTCTTCTACAATTTCTATCTTTCTATCTTCTTCATTTAATTCTTATCATGGTATCAGAGCAGTTTGCCTAGAGCAAGCCCTCTTCTCGCTGTTTGACTCCTCACAACCGCTTCCCGACCGGAGTCCACCGCCTCCCCTTGGGTCGCAGCCGTAGCCGCTCGACCATCCCTCTCGTGGCGACGTCTCCGCCCCTCAGCCGTAGCCATTCGCCACTGCTGCAGTCGTTGTCACTACGCCCACTGCATCGACACTTCTTCCGTGGGCAACGCTCCTAAAGGAAGCACAGTCACGGCCTTTGTTTCTACCGCCGGCTGCTGCTCCCTTGCCAACCGAAGTCTTCCGCTGAAAACTCCGCCGCTCTTCCGGCCACCAAACTCCAACCTTGCAGATTTCTCCAGCATCGCTGCAGAAATCGCTGCAAGCTGCAGAGATTTCTCCCACCTCGCTGCAACAATCTCTCCTGCATTCTGCATCGCTACAGCCTACCAGTGCCTCTAGAAGAAGCAGCAGCCCTCTTCGGCATTGCATACAGCGACCCTTCTACAGCTGACGTCTTCATCATCTACCTCCCTCCACAGCCATCACTGCCTTTTTCGCTGCAGATTTCTCGCCCATCTCTGCAGTGCATCGCTGCAGCCTCATCGCCGCAGCCTTCTCTGCAGTTCATCGCTGCAGCCTCCTCTGCAGTTCATCGCTGCAGCCTCCTCTGCAGCACATTGATCTGCTTTTCTCCTCCTTTCTCCCTCCTATATCTTTACAATCTTTACATCTTCCGTAAAGATCACTTAAACCGCCACAAAATATCTGGGATGTCTTCATTTTCCTCTTTCGATATTCCTATCCCTGTTTCTGCAGGGATTCTGAGTACTTCTCAAAGTCTTATCACTATCAATGCTGCAGCACTCATTCCCTTCAAATTATCCAAAGGCGGCAACTACGCATCTTGGCGGGCACAACTTTCTAATCTTCTATTTGGCTATGATCTCCTAGGTTATGTTGATGGCTCTCTCCAGTGTCCACCTGACATGGTCACCATCCCAGGCGAACCCAGTCCAGTGCCAAATCCAGCCCACAAACTATGGTTACGTCAAGATCGCCTCATCCTCCAAGCTATTCAAGCTTCTGTTGCTGGATCCATTGCCCCGCTGATATCCTCATGTACGACTGCTGCAGAAGCATGGTGCAAGTTACAAACAACTTTGGCAAATCGCTCGCGTACTCGCATGCTCGGACTTCTTTCCAATCTGATGAAAACAAAACAAGAGGGAAGTACTATTGCTGATTATCTACAAACTATCAAAGTTATCATCGATGACTTGGCTTTGATAGGTCATTCTCTCAGTGATGAAGAAGTCCTAATCCATACCCTCAATGGCCTAGGAGGCGAGTACAAAGAACTGACAGCAGCTCTTCGGGCACGCGACTCACCAATATCATTTGAAGAACTTTATGATAAGTTGATCGACTATGAGACGTACTTGAAGCGTGATGATATGTTGCCCGGACCACCTATTACAGCTCAAGTCAATCAAAAATCCAAGAGGAAGAGCAACCAGTACAATAAACACGTCAACAACGGTTTGACTAAGCTGCCTTCCAGCCCTATGGCGCCCAGACCAAACCCCCCTCATCCATATCAAGGTGGTAACTTTCATAATCCTCAGTTGTCGCGTCCTGACTTCACAGGCAACCAACCAGTCGTTTGCCAACTATGTGATAAAGTCGGACACTCCGCGAAAGTCTGTCGATCTCGCCCCAGACTCCCTGCTCCATCACAGTGGCCTCAGGCGAATTTCATGGCTACTCCAACTCCTACCCAACCTAATTGGATTGTGGACTCGGGCGCCTCTCATCACATCACCTCTAATCTTCAAAACTTGTCCATCCACAACAACTATGACGGAAATGAAGATATCATCATCGGTGACGGTAAACGAATTCCTATTACTCATTCTGGTTCCTCAACGCTTAGTTCACTTACCACAACTTTCACACTCGATGATGTTCTGTGTGCACCTAACATTAAAAGAAACCTCATTTCCGTTTCTCAATTCTGTAAACAAAATAATACCTCAATTGAATTCTTTCCTAACTTTTTTCTTGTCAAGGATTTGAGCACGGGGGCATCCTTGGTCCAGGGCCAGAACAAAGATAACATTTATGAGTGGCCATCCGCTTCGCAAATTACCCTTCCTACTGCTCACTCTTCAGTCGCAGCTCCGGTTGATGTATGGCATCGTCGTCTTGGTCATCCCTCCCCTTTTATCCAGCAAAAATTACTTTCTCGTTATTCTCTTCCTACCTTGAAAATCAATAGCACTGTCAATCATTGCGATGCTTGTCTTTGCAATAAAAGTCATAAACTGCCTTTTGGGACAACCTCCATTTCTTGCTCTAAACCATTTGAAATCATTTATACCGACGTATGGGGCCCTGCCCCAATTCCTTCTTTTGACAAGTTTCGCTTTTATGTCATTTTTGTCGACTATTTTACTAAGTACACATGGTTATATCCTCTCCACCATAAGTCTGATGTTTCCATAGTATTTACCAACTTTCGAAAGTTGGTCGAAAATTTTTTTCAATCTTCCATTAAAACGGTTTACTCTGATGGCGGAGGCGAATATCAAGCCCTCACATCTTGTCTCTCTGCTTGTGGTATACAACACCTCAAGTCACCCCCACATACTCCCCAATTGGTTGGCTCTGCCGAACGCAAACATCGGCATATCGTTGAAACTGGTCTCTCCCTTCTACATCAAGCATCCATGCCACCACCTTTTTGGTCAGTAGCCTTTCAAACTGCAGTTTATCTCATTAATCGTATGCTCACTCCATCTCCATGCCTTTGCTGATGCTGATTGGGCAGGGAACCTTGATGATAGAACATCTACGTCAGGATACATTGTCTTCCTTGGAGCCACTCCAATCAGTTGGAGTTCTAAAAAACAAAAGACGGTTGCACGATCTACAACTGAAGCTGAATACCGTGCCATCGCCACCGCTGCTGCTGAACTCAATTGGGTCACAAATCTGCTCAAGGAACTCAACGTCAACTCCACGGTTATTCCTACAATATATTGTGACAATATTGGCGCTACCTACTTATGTGCCAATCCAGTGTTCCATTCCCGCATGAAACACATTGCCATCGACTTCCACTTCGTGCGAGATCAAGTTGTTAGACATCAACTCCGTGTTTCTCACGTACATACAGTCGATCAACTAGCAGACTCACTCACAAAGCCTCTCGCCCGGAAACTATTTTCATCTCATCGGTCCAAGATCGGCATCCTTGATGGAAGCTCAATCTTGCGGGGGCATGATAAGCAGATAAGATTTCCTCAAGGCAGTTGAGGAAATCTCTACGTAGTTGAGAAAAATCCTCCCTGCTGAATGTGTATAACCTCTCTGTTGAGTGTGTATAAATAGCTATCAAGAGCTCACTATCAAATGTATTAGCAAATGTATTATCAAGTAGAACCGGTGGTAGAACCGGTGGTGACGAAGATGAGTGAGCATTCTGACTCACAGGGATAGCGCCAAAGAGAAGACAAATTAGAAACTTTATCTCTTCCTATTATGTCGGAGCCTTCCACAACAGAAGTTTCCCATGGTACTCGTGGATAGGAGAAGCAGAAGTTGGGAACTTCATCTCTTACTATATTACCAGATCCATCCATAGTAGGAATTCCAATATCCATTCAACATGCCAACCAGGACATTGTGTCTCAACAAACTCAAGCACCAACAAACATCGCGAGTAATGATATTCTACCACAACAAACTCAGGCCCAAACAAATCTTGTTAGTAAGGATATTCTGCCTCAACTATCTCATGCCCCAACAAATCATACTAACAAGAATATTACGCCTCAACAATCAGACTACTTGACTCAAGGTACAAAGTTTAAATATTTGATAACTGTGGATGAAGTGGATAAATATAGAAATAAAGTCTTAAAAGGTAAAGATACTATGCGGGAGGAAAATGTAAAACCTAAGCATAAGAAAAAGGAAGGTACTATCCATTCAAAGTCATAGGATGAATATCTTACTTCATCTCTTACTTCCTTTTCCATTTGTTTTTTTCTGATGAAGATAATCTGCTGGAATGTTCATGGACTTAATAAGCCTGAAAAATGTCGGGAGCTCAACAGAATAATCAAGTCTATCGCATGTGATATTGCTATTCTCATGGAAACAAAAATAAAAAAATTGCTCGTTCTTGCTCAAAAGAACTTAATACGGCCGGACACAACTGTTTACTAATGACTCTAGTGAAACATTTGGTAGAATATGAGTCTTATGGCATCCTAACTCTATTAATACTTGGTTTATTTCTGCTACTGATCAATTCATTCATCTAAAGGTGGAGGACAAAAAGAATGGTTGTCAATTCAATTTCACTAGTATATATGCTTCAAACAGTATGCAAGAAAGAAATATACTATGGACTGATCTGACTAACATTGCAAATGACTGTCATAATGTGCTTTGGATTGCAAATGACTATCATTGCGATTTTAATACTATTCAATATACAAATGAAAAAGTGGAGGGTAGATAGATTTTCGAAAGTTAGTTTCAAAGTTTTAATAAATACATAGACACTACCGCATTGATTGATATGAAATCTATGGGAAATTAGCTCTCTTGGGGTAATCAAGGTGCTACTAATAGAAAAATAATGGCTCAACTTGACAAGTGTTTGATTAATCAAGAATTGTTAACAGTTTACCCTGATTCACTTCTTAAGTATGATGCACCATTATTTTCTGATCATTTCTTAATGTATATACACATAGACAAAGCAACACCCAGAGGCAAGAAACCATTTAGATTCTTTAACATGTGGAGTACACATCCTCAGTTCCTTGATATTATCATATTAGCTTGGAATATTAATATACATAGTTCACCAACTTACATCTTATGTCAAAAGCTCAAAGCCTGTAAAGCAGCACTTAAGGAGTGGAATGCAAATACCTTTGGAAATATTATCACCCGGGTTCAAATTTGTAGAAAAGAACTAATGGCAATGCAACATAAGCTACAACTTCAACCCCAAGATGAGAATCTTATCTACAAAGAGACAGAAGCCAGAATAACTTCATGCAAGCCTTAAAGCAAAAGGAAAGTTTTGCAAAGCAAAAGTCTCGACAGCATTGGCTTACTCTAGGGGATTCCAATACTAAGTTTTTCTATGCTTTCATTGCTACTCGAAAGATAGTTAATCGTATCAGAAAATGCAGAGACAAATATGGTAATCTTATTAAGAATTTAGATGAGGTTAAAGTATACACTAAGCGATTTTTTTATTCCTTACTTAATCAAACAGTACAACCTAATAACATTTATATGGAGCTAACTAGAAAGCTTAATACATATGTTATTTTAATCCTCAATGCCCCAATTACAGATGATGAAATTATAAGAGTTGTCTTTAAGTCACCAAAGCACAAAAGTCCTAGTTCAGATGGATTTCCAATTGAATTTTACTAAACTGCATGGTCTATTATTAGAAATGATGTGATTAAGGCTTGCCAACATTTTTTCTCTTCAGGTCATATTCTTAGAGAGATGAATTGTACTTTTATTTCCTTAATTCCCAAGAATGCAAGGGCTGATTCATTGGAGAACTATCGACCCATATCATTATGCAACTTCATTTATAAGATCATCTCTAAAGTGTTGGCAGATAGAATGCAAAAGATAATACACAAGATCATTAGTCCTAATCGGGCAGTTTTTATTAAAGGGAGAAGTATACATCAAAATATTCTGCTTGCTAATGACTTGGTCAAGGATCTGCACTCAAAAACAAAAGGGACAAAAATATATTTTAAAGCTGATTTACGGAAAGCCTTTGATTCAGTCAATAGGAAATTTATCTACAAGATGCTCATCGATATGAACTTCCCACAGCAATGGGTAAATTGAATTCAAAGTTTGGAAACAAGAAAAGTTTTTGATATTCTTTAATGGCTCACCTATTGGCTTTCTTGGGAGCACGAATGGCATCCGACAAGGTGATCCACTCTCTCCATATCTCTTTACTATTGCAATGGAAGGACTTAGCTGTATGTTGGAACAGGCAGTCTCGAATGGCAGCATTAAGGTACCAAATGTTGGTTCTATTCACATATCACACATAACTTTTGCATATGATTTACTTATATTTTTCCAGAATGATCCAACTTCAGTGAGGAACCTAGCTACTATTCTGAACAACTTTGGTATGGTTTCTAGCCTTCAGTTAAATCATGCAAAAAGTAAAGTCTATATGGGTCTTTGCATTGAGGACAAGGACTTTATTGCACACATTCTGGGGGTTAGTGAGGGAAGTTTGCCAGTTCCTTATCTGGGTCTCCTACTCATATTCACTAGCATTCATAAAACTCACTGTCAGCCTATCCTGCAAAAAATAAAGAATAAAATTTCTTCTTGGAAAAATAGGCTTCTATCAAAAGCAGGACGACTTGAACTCATCCGTTCGGTGTTGTACTCTTACTCTATATATTGGTCCAATAGTTTTCTTCTGCTTGTTGGACTTATCCAAGATATTGAATGGTTATTAATGAACTTCTTCTGGAATGACACAAATGATAAGGCAATGTATATGGTAAATTGGGACAACATATGCAAACCGAAAGATGATAGGGGGCTGAACTTGAGAAATATTAGAGATTGGAATAAAGCATGTTTGGTACAACAATTGTGAGATCTTTTGCAAAATAAATATTCCTTATGCTATATACCTTTCAAAGGAATCAATTTGGGAAATTTCAATGAGAACATATCACTCTACAACTTGGAAAGAAATTTTAAAGGCAAGGAATTGGCTAATCAAACACATTTCTTATGCAATCTTTTCTGGAATAAGTACTAATATATGGTACGATCCTTGGATAAATAGAAAGTGTATATTTCAATTATATGGTGATAAAATATGAAAAGATCTTGGAGCTCCCAAAGATTGGAAGGTTTCCGAGTTCATTGCTAACGGTACCTAGTGTCTCCCTTATCCTATTTCTCTTGAAATGTTATCACTTTGGCCGACTATCACAACTATTCTGATCAGGAACAACCCTTCAGATATACTTATTTGGCCTCATGACAATGGCAAATTTAGTTGCACATCCGCATGAAATCAAATTAGGAAAAAAAATAACAAGTGGATCCTAAGCAGTTGGACATGGGATTAACTGGGATCACAGAGACATTCCCTATATACATGACAAGCCCTTCTTAATAAACTACCTAAAATAGATAATATGAAGAAAAGAGGTATCTATCATGTTAACCGATGCTCCCTTTGCATTCAACAAGAAGAAACTATTGACCACCTCTATTTTGCTTGTGACTATACTAAATGGATATGAAAGGAGATTCTCCATCGATTTGAACTCAATAGGCTGCTGCAACCAAACTTGCATCAAGAATTAGACGACCTCATGCAATGTTTCTCAAGAAAAGGGCCTCTTACACAACTGGCAAAGGTTATGATGAATCTTTGAGTATCAATACACAAACAAAGCTCAGCTCTTGACAGAGATTATTAGAGACTCAAGATCATTAATGGAGCACGATCTCAAAATGAAGCACTTTACACGAAGAGAAAAAAAATATTTTTATCAAATTCAATTTTGCTATTAGCTAAAGATCTTGGGCATGATGTTAAATGTTGTACCCACTGGTAGTCTTGGCATATCTTAACATGTTGGCTATAGTTATGAGTTAAAGTCTACAACATGTGTAGTTATAACTACCACATGTGTACTCAATGAGTTACTTGACTTTGTCTATGACTTGTATAGACAAAGCTATTTGTAGAAACTTTATACATAATCAATTTACTTTTACTTACAAAAAAAAACAAATGGAAAGGAAGTAAGGTATTCATCCTATGACTTTGAATGGATAATACCATCCTTTTTCTTATCCTTAGATTTTTACATTTTCCTCTCACACAATATCCTCACCTTTTAAGCTTTATTCCTATATTTATCTACTTCATCCACAGCTATCAAATGTTTCAACTTTATACCTCGGGTCAAATAGTCCTGGTTGACATGGTTTGTTGAATTGTGATAAGATTGTTGAGGCGCAATATCCTGGTTAGTGTGGCTTGTTAGGGCATCAGATAGTTGAGGCAGAGTATCTTTGCTAACGAGGACTATTGGGGCCTGAGTTTGTTGTCATAGAATATCCTTGCTAGCGAGGTTTGTGAGGTTTGTTAATGCTTGAGTTTGTTGAGATACAATGTCCTAGTTGTCGCGATAAGTGGATATTTGAGTTCCTATTTTGGACCGATTTGATAATATAGAAAGAGATGAAGTTTCTGACTTCTACGTCTCCTGTCCACGAGTACCATAAGAAACTTCTGTTGTGAAAGGCTCCATCATAATAGCGAGAGATAAAGTTTTTGATTTGTCTTGTCTACGGTGCTGCGAGTAGGAATGCTCAATCGTATTCGTCACCACCGATTCTACTACCACTGAAGGAGGCGGTGCACCTTGTTGTTGAGACACCTGACGTGGCCGATAGATTTTATTAATCGGTTTTGGAGTTTACTGACAAGCTCCATTTGTATGACCAAAAGATAAGCAACTCTGATATCGTTGTGGCTTCCAAGAATATGAGACATGTACCTTACGAGTGCTCCCATCAAGATCACGATAAAAAACCTCATTTGGGAGATTTTTGTCAGAAGAAACCAATACACATGCTCGGGCAAATGCTAATCTCGTCTACGTAGCTGTTGCTTTGTTAGTATATAGTGGCTGTCCCAAGGTGCTGCATAACTTTGTAATAAAACGTTGACTCCAAAGATGTAGAGGAAGGCCTTAAAATGATACCCATAAAGGAATAGACTGTAGGCTGTCTAACTCCAAACGAACATCAGGAAACCAAAGTCGTAAAATCATTGGGTGTCCGCGAATAGTCCAGAACCCTTCAAGGACCCGTTGCAAATCTTCTTCGGAGTATAGCTTGCAAACAAAAAAAAAAAAAAAAAAAAAAAAAAAAAAAAAAAAAAAAAAAACAAAAAAAAAAAAAAAAAAAAAAAAAAAAAAAAAAAAACAAATGGAAAGGAAGTAAGGTATTCATCCTATGACTTTGAATGGATAATACCATCCTTTTTCTTATCCTTAGATTTTTACATTTTCCTCTCACACAATATCCTCACCTTTTAAGCTTTATTCCTATATTTATCTACTTCATCCACAGCTATCAAATGTTTCAACTTTATACCTCGGGTCAAATAGTCCTGGTTGACATGGTTTGTTGAATTGTGATAAGATTGTTGAGGCGCAATATCCTGGTTAGTGTGGCTTGTTAGGGCATCAGATAGTTGAGGCAGAGTATCTTTGCTAACGAGGACTATTGGGGCCTGAGTTTGTTGTCATAGAATATCCTTGCTAGCGAGGTTTGTGAGGTTTGTTAATGCTTGAGTTTGTTGAGATACAATGTCCTAGTTGTCGCGATAAGTGGATATTTGAGTTCCTATTTTGGACCGATTTGATAATATAGAAAGAGATGAAGTTTCTGACTTCTACGTCTCCTGTCCACGAGTACCATAAGAAACTTCTGTTGTGAAAGGCTCCATCATAATAGCGAGAGATAAAGTTTTTGATTTGTCTTGTCTACGGTGCTGCGAGTAGGAATGCTCAATCGTATTCGTCACCACCGATTCTACTACCACTGAAGGAGGCGGTGCACCTTGTTGTTGAGACACCTGACGTGGCCGATAGATTTTATTAATCGGTTTTGGAGTTTACTGACAAGCTCCATTTGTATGACCAAAAGATAAGCAACTCTGATATCGTTGTGGCTTCCAAGAATATGAGACATGTACCTTACGAGTGCTCCCATCAAGATCACGATAAAAAACCTCATTTGGGAGATTTTTGTCAGAAGAAACCAATACACATGCTCGGGCAAATGCTAATCTCGTCTACGTAGCTGTTGCTTTGTTAGTATATAGTGGCTGTCCCAAGGTGCTGCATAACTTTGTAATAAAACGTTGACTCCAAAGATGTAGAGGAAGGCCTTAAAATGATACCCATAAAGGAATAGACTGTAGGCTGTCTAACTCCAAACGAACATCAGGAAACCAAAGTCGTAAAATCATTGGGTGTCCGCGAATAGTCCAGAACCCTTCAAGGACCCGTTGCAAATCTTCTTCGGAGTATAGCTTGCAAACAAAAAAATCATTTTCCAGCATATGAAGATCAAAAGCCGATGTTTCCCATCTAATTTTGATAAATGAGGATAGTGAGAAATAGGAAATTTGAGTCCTACCACATAACCAACAATCGCCGTAGATCATGTCTCAATCAGCTCTATCAAATTAGCAGTCTCATATACAGCAATCTTCTTATCAGCTTGAACTTTTGGAGCGAAGAAATCCAAGCTGAGATTCAGACTTCTAATTGGAGCCTTGAAGAGGCTAGTCCAAGGCCGAGGGTCACTAGAAATTAAAGCATTTGGTCGTCATCTAGAACACGACCTGCTTCGATGCTGCTTCGTCGAAGGAACATCTCGTCGGAAAGAAGATAACGGAGAAGCAACTTGAGAGGTAAGGGTAGGGGGTCTCACCGTCGAGTCTATCCTCCCACCACCGTCGCCAGCCCCATGGCCATCGCTGCCTTGTCTCTGCAGCGTTGGAAGGGCAGCATACTCTATTAGAAGGGGAAGAAGGAGATTTTGAGAGGCTGCACGCAGTTGCTACCTCCTAAAGAAACTCTTCTCTGTTCCACCGAGCAAAATAGGAGGAGAACAGCGCGCAATTTCCCTCTCCTCTATTCCCCACTGGCAGAGAGGCGAGAAGAGGAAGAAGAGAACCCACTCCTTCCTATCTCTTTCGCCTAAAGAAAAAACAGAAGGGAGAAGCCTCTCCTCCTCTGTTCGTGCTGGATGTCGATCTACCTCTACCTGGAGTTCTCTTTTTCCTTCACCGATCTCTAGTAGCCCAGTTTCCTCTCTTCTGTTCCCACCGGCAGAGAGGCAGGAAGAGGAAGAAGAGGAAGGGCAGTTTCCACCCCTTTTCACCGCTTCTTTCCTCACCTTGCAAAAATTTTCCAACAGCCCAGTTTCCCCTCCTCTGTTCCCGGCAGAGAGGCAAGAAGAGGAAGAAGAGGAAGGGTAGTTTCCCCCTTTTCATCGCTTCTTTCCCTCGCTTCTCGACTGCGACAAGGTCGGTCGCCGACGTTGAACCGATGCCCACAGATATGGCGTCTGCGGCGATCTTTTTCTAGCAATCCTGTATTGATGTCCGCGGTCGGTGCTTCTTCCCAGCCGTGGGTGTCGACAAGCGGAGGATCTCAGCCCTGCCCAAATCAGAACCATAGATCCCTAATTTTTTCGCAGAACACCTTCTTTGTTCCTCCGCCAAATCCCTGCTCCCGCGATGAGAAGTCTCCGGGCCCCTTTTCCCCGATTAGAAGAGGAAGAAGGAGAGCAGGGGAAAGGGGGCGGTGCAGAAACTCTTCTGGCAGTTTCTTCCTTCACCGATCTACCCCAATCTCTTCCCCTCTGTTCCACAAAGAGGAGAAGAGTAGAGCCTTCGTCCAAGAAGAAGCGCCGCCACCAAGAAGAAGCGTCGTCACCAAGAAGAGAAACCCTCTTCTGTTCCACCGAGCAGAAGTTTTCTTGGAGTTTCTTCTTGAAGTTTCTTCTTTCCTTCTGCGAAGAAGAAGACGAAAACCTGCTGGGCCCCTTTTCCTTGACGAGAAGAGGAAGAAGAGTCGTCTTCTTCTTCTCTGTTCCACCGTTTCACCGGTGGAGGGGTCTCTCTGACTTGCTCCAGCAGTACAATCCGAAACTCTTTGTTCCTCCGAGCAAAGCAGGAGGAAAGCAGTAGATGCAGAACCGTCGGATTCAGCAATCCTCCTTTGTTCGCGTAAGAGGAAGAAGACAAGTGGACGATTCCTCCTCTATTCCACAAGAGAGTAGATCCATTGGCCGCGAGCCTTCACCCTCCTCGATTCCTCGAGAGGAAAGAGAAACCCTCTTCTGTTCCACCGAGCAAAACAGGAGGAGAGCAGCGGATTCAGAACTGCCGGACGTAGCAGAGCCCCTTGAGACATGTACCTTATAAGTGTTCTATCACGATCACGATAAAAAACCTCATCTGGGAGATCTGAAGAAACCAATACACATGTTCGGGCAAATGCTTATCTCGTCTACACAGCTATTGCTTTATCAATATAGAGTGACTGTTCCAAGGTACTGCATAACTTTACAATAAAACGTCGACTCCAAAGATATAGAGAAAGGCCTTGAAAAGATATCCATAAAGGAATAGACTAAAGATTATCTAACTCCAAACGAACATCAGGAGACTAATGTCGTAGAATCATCAAATCTAAAACCCTTCAAGGATCCATTATAAATCTTCTTCAGAGTATAGCTTGTAAATAAATAATTTATTTTCCAACATATGAAGATCAAATGTCGATGTTCCTCATCTAGTTTTGATAAATGAGGATAGTGAAAAATAGGATGTTTTGATTTCTATCACATGGCCAACAATCGTCATATATCATGTCTCCATCAACTATGCAGAATCAGCAGTTTCATATACAACAATCTTCTTATTAGTCTAAACTTCTGGAGCGAAGAAATCTAAGCTGAGATCCGGACTTCCAACTAGAGCCTTGAAAGAGCCTTGAAGAGCCTTGAAGAGCCTTCGTCCAAGAAGAAGCGCCGCCACCAAGAAGAAGCGTCGTCACCAAGAAGAGAAACCCTCTTCTGTTCCACCGAGCAGAAGTTTTCTTGGAGTTTCTTCTTGAAGTTTCTTCTTTCCTTCTGCGAAGAAGAAGACGAAAACCTGCTGGGCCCCTTTTCCTTGACGAGAAGAGGAAGAAGAGTCGTCTTCTTCTTCTCTGTTCCACCGTTTCACCGGTGGAGGGGTCTCTCTGACTTGCTCCAGCAGTACAATCCGAAACTCTTTGTTCCTCCGAGCAAAGCAGGAGGAAAGCAGTAGATGCAGAACCGTCGGATTCAGCAATCCTCCTTTGTTCGCGTAAGAGGAAGAAGACAAGTGGACGATTCCTCCTCTATTCCACAAGAGAGTAGATCCATTGGCCGCGAGCCTTCACCCTCCTCGATTCCTCGAGAGGAAAGAGAAACCCTCTTCTGTTCCACCGAGCAAAACAGGAGGAGAGCAGCGGATTCAGAACTGCCGGACGTAGCAGAGCCCCTTGAGACATGTACCTTATAAGTGTTCTATCACGATCACGATAAAAAACCTCATCTGGGAGATCTGAAGAAACCAATACACATGTTCGGGCAAATGCTTATCTCGTCTACACAGCTATTGCTTTATCAATATAGAGTGACTGTTCCAAGGTACTGCATAACTTTACAATAAAACGTCGACTCCAAAGATATAGAGAAAGGCCTTGAAAAGATATCCATAAAGGAATAGACTAAAGATTATCTAACTCCAAACGAACATCAGGAGACTAATGTCGTAGAATCATCAAATCTAAAACCCTTCAAGGATCCATTATAAATCTTCTTCAGAGTATAGCTTGTAAACAAATAATTTATTTTCCAACATATGAAGATCAAATGTCGATGTTCCTCATCTAGTTTTGATAAATGAGGATAGTGAAAAATAGGATGTTTTGATTTCTATCACATGGCCAACAATCGTCATATATCATGTCTCCATCAACTATGCAGAATCAGCAGTTTCATATACAACAATCTTCTTATTAGTCTAAACTTCTGGAGCGAAGAAATCTAAGCTGAGATCCGGACTTCCAACTAGAGCCTTGAAGAGGCTATTCCAAAGCCGAGGGTCACTAGAAATCAGAGCATTTGGTCGTGATCTAGAGCACGACCTGTTTCGATATGCTTTGTCGAAGGAATATCTCATCGAAAATAAGATAATGGAGGAGCAACTTGAAAGGTAAGAGCAGGGGGTCTCGCCGTCGAGTCTATCCTCCCGCCGTCGTCGCTGCCGTGTCTCTGCAACGTTAGAAGGGGGAAGAAGTAGAGTAGAGAGGCTGCATGCAGTTGCTGGCCCCTAAAGAAACTCTTCTCTATTCCATCGAGCAGAATAGGAGGAGAACAGCGCGCAGTTTCCCTCTCCTCTATTCCCACTGGCAGAGAGGCGAGAAGAGGAAGAAGAGAACCCGCTCCATCCTATCTCTTTCGCCTGAGGAAAAAACAGATGGGAGAAGCCTCTTTTCCTCTGTTCAACGGAGAGCAAAGTGCTCTCCTCTGTTCGTGCTGGATGCCAATCTGCCTCTGCCTGGAGTTCTCTTTTCCCTTCACCGATCTCTAGCAGCCCAATTTCCTCTCTTCTGTTCCCACCGGCAGAGAGGCAAGAAGAGGAAGAAGAGGAAGGGTAGTTTCCACCCCTTTTCACCGCTTCTTTCCTCACCTCGCATAAGTTTTCCAACAGCCCAGTTTCCCCTCCTCTGTTCCCGTCGGCAGAGAGGTGAGAAGAGGAAGAAGAGGAAGGGCAGTTTCCCCCTTTTCGCCGCTTCTTTCCCACGCTTCTCGACTGCGACAAGGTCTGCCGTCGACGTTGAACCCGCGCCCACAGATATGGCATCTACGGCGATCTTTTTCCGGCAATCGAGCAGTATGATGATCCGGGAGTTCAAGAACTTCAAGAGGAGCGCCGCCACGTCGAGGTTCTTGTTCTTCCAGGACAGCTCCGAGAGGGATTCGTCACCGGGAAGATTTCCTTCGAACTGCTAGTCGAAGGGCGCCCCTACTTCTTCGATGTCCTCAAGATGTTGCAAGTCAATCTGAAGACCAGCATGGTGAACTCCATCGCCTGGATCGATGTACGCGGTCGGTGCTTCTTCCCAGCCATGGGTGTCGACGAGCGGAGGATCTCAGCCCTGCCCAAATCAGAACCAGAGATCCCCAATTTTTTCCCAGAACACCTCCTCTAGAACCAGAACACCCCTGCTCCCCCGATGAGAAGTCTCCAGGCCCCTTTTCCCCGATTAGAAGAGGAAGAAGGAGAGCAGGGGAAAGGGTGCGGTGCAGAGACTCTTCTAGCAGTTTCTCCCTTCACCGATCTACCCCAATCTCTTCCCCTTTGTTCCACAAAGAGGAGAAGAGCAGAGCCGTCGTCCAAGAAGAAGAAGAAGCATTTCCTAATCGTCTTTGTTTGTTTTCCCCAGCAGTAGACCTCCCAGAAGAAGGAAGAAATCCCCTCCGCAAGAAACCCCTCCTCTGTTCGCGCAAGAGGAAGAAGGAGAGCAGATCTCACTTCTTCTCCGATCTCGCTGGCCAAGGAGAGCATATCTCCCTCCTCCGATCTCGCTGGCTGCGAGCCTTCACCCTCCTCTATTTCTCGAGCGTAAAGAGGATCAGTGCTGCCGCCTCTTCGTTCCTCTTCACCATCCGCGACAAACACAGTTTCAAAGTTTTAATGATTACATAGATATTACTACATTCATTAATATGAAATCTATAAGTAATTAACTCTCTGAAATAATCAAAATACTGCTAACAGAAAAATTATGATTCGACTCAGTAGGTGTCTGATTAATTAGGAATGGATAATAGTTTACCTAAATTAACTTCTTGAGAATGATGTTCTATTATTTTCTTATCATTCTTTAATGTACATACAGGCAAACAAAGCAACACTAAGAGGTAAGAAATCATTTAAATTCTTTAACATGTGGAGTACTCATCCTTAGTTTCTTGATTTTATCAGATCAGCTTGGAATGTTAATGTTCATGGATCCTCCCTTTACATCTTATGTCAAAAGCACAAAGCTTATAAAGCTGCTCTTAAAGAGTGGAATACAAACACCTTTGACAATATTACCATCAGAGTTCAATTTTGTAGAAAGGAACTAATGACAATGCAACATGAGCTACAACTTCAGCCCCATGATGAGAATATAATCTACAAAGATACGAAAGCCAAAAATAACTTCATGCAAGCCTTAAAGCAGAAAAAAAGTTTGTAAAGCAGAAGTCTCGACAACATTGGCTTAGTCTAGGGGATTCCAAAACTAAGTTTTCTATGCTTCCATTGCTACTTGAAGGGTCGTTAATCGCATCAGGAAATGTAAAGATAAAGATAATCTTATTGAGAATTTAGATAAGGTTAAAGCACACACTGAGTAATTTTTTTATTCCTTACTCAATCAAGTGGGGCAACCTAATAACATTCATGTGAAGCCAACTAGAAAGCTTGATTCGGATGTCATTTCAATCCTAAATACCTCAATTACAGATGATAAAATTGTAAGAGTTGTTTTTAACTCATCGAAGCACAAAAACCTTTGTCCAAACGGATTTCCTACTGATTTTTACCAAATTGCATGGTCTATTATTGGTAATGATGTGATTAAAGCTTGCCAACATTTTTTCACTTCGGGTCATATTCTTAGAGAGATGAATTGCACTTTTATTTATTTAATTCAATTCTCAAGAATGTAGGGGCTGATTCATTAGACAACTATCGACCCATATCATTATGTAACTTTATTTATTCATTAGAGAACTATAGACCCATATCATTAGAGAACGATTCATATCCACTGGCATTCACAAAACCCACTGTCAGCCTATCCTTCAACAAATAAAGAATAAAATTTTCTCCTACAAAAAGAGGCTTCTTTCAAACGCTGGACGACTTGAACTCATCCGTTCGGTGTTGTACTTTTACTCTATATATTGGTCTAATACATTTCTTCTGCTTGTTGGACTTCTTGAAGATATTGAACGATTATTAATGAACTTCTTATGGAATGATACAAATGATGAGACAATGCATATGGTAAATTGGGATAGTATTTGTAAACCGAAAGATGAAGGGGGGGTGAACTTGAGAAATACTAGAGATTGGAACAAAGCATGTTTGGTACAACAATTGTGGGATCTTTTGCAAAACAAATGTTCCTTATAGTCACAATGAGTTTGTGCTAGGTATCTTTCCAAGGAATCAATTTGGGAAATTTTAGCAAGAACATATCACTTTGTAGCTTGGAAAGGAATTTTGAAGGCAAGGAATTGGCTAATCAAACACATTTCTTATGAAATCTCTTCCGAAACTAGTATTAATTTGTGGTACAATCCTTAGGTGAATAGGAAGAGTATATTTCAATTATATGGTGACAGAATACGAAAAGACCTTGGAGCTCTCAAAGATTAAAAGGATTCCGAATTCATTATTAACTATACCTGGTGTCTCCCTAATCCTATTTCTCTTGAAATGTTATCACTTTGGTCAACTATCACAGCTATTCTAATCAGGAACAACTCTTCAAATATACTTACTTGGCCCCATGACAATGGGAAATTTAGTGCCACATCTGCATGGAATCAAATCAGACAAATAAATAACAAGTGGATCCCAAGCAGTTGGACATGGGATCGACCGGGATCACAGAGGCATTCCTTATGTACATGGCAGACCCTTCTTAATAAACTACTTGCAATAGACAATATGAAGAGAAGAGGTATCTATCATTTAAACCGATGCTCCCTTTGTTTACAACAGGAAGAAACTATTGATCACCTCTATTTTGCTTGTAACTATACTAAATGGATATGAAAGGAGATTCTCCAGCGATTCGAACTTAAGGTAGCTGCAGCCAAACTTGCATCAAGAATTAGACGACCTCATGCAATGTTTCTCAAGAAAAAGGCAACTTACACAATTGGCAAATGTTACTTTTAGATGTGCTATTTGGTAGATGTAGAAAGAGAGATGTAGCAGAATCTTTGAGAGTCAATACACAAACAATACTCAGCTCTTGACACAGATTATAAGAGACTCATGACCATGTATGGAACACGATCTCAAAACGGAGTACTTTACATGAAGAGAAAAAGATATTTTTATTAAATTCAATTTTGTTATTAGCTAAAGATCTTGGGCATGATGTTAAATGCTGTACCCATAGGTAGTTTTGGCATATCAGGACATTATATTTTATTTGTTGGCAAGTTAAGAGTTATAGTCTATAGCATGTGTAGTCATAACAGACGCATATGTACTCTATGAGTTACCTGGCTTTGTTTATGACTTATATAGACAAAGCTATTTGTAGAAACTTTACACATAATCAATTTACTTTTACTTACCAAAAAAACAAATGGTAATAAAACAAATGGTAAAGGTAGTAAGGTAGTAATCCTACGACTTTAGATAGACTGTATCATCCTTTTTCTTATCCTTTAATTTTACATTTTCCTCCCGCACAATATCATTACCTTTTATGCCTTTATTTCTATATTTATCCACTTCATCTACAGCTTGTAAATGTTTAAACTTTAAAATACTTTGAATCAGGTGGTCTTGGTTGGCAGGGTTCGTTGAAGCACGATAGGATTGTTGAGGCACAATATCTAGGTAGTACTTGTTGGGGCAACCTGATTAGAGAGGATTGTTGGTGTGTGAGTTTGTTGAGGCAGAATATCTTTGTTGGCGAGGTTTGTTATGGCCTGAGTTTGTTGCTGAAGAATATCCTTGTTGGCAAGGTTTATTTAGGCTTGAGTTTATTGAGAAACATAGTCCTGGTTGGTGCAATTAGTGGATATTGGAATTCCTATTATGGACGGATCCTATGATATAGGAAGAGATGAAGTTCCTGACTTACGGTTCTCCTGTCCACTAGTACCATAGGAAAATTCTGTTGTGGAAAGTGTAATATCCCTCACTTTTGAAATTTATTGATTTATTGTAAATCGGAGGACATATAGGTAAATATAAAAATTTCAAGGACTAAATTGTTAAGTTACAAAAAAGAAAAGAAAAGAAAAAATAAAAACCGAAAAGCTCGGTCTTATCCCACCGCCTCCCACGCTCTCTGTTTCCCATGGGAAACAGAGAGAGGAGCTGAGGGCATTGGGGAAGAAGAAGAGAAGAAGTAGAGGAGGGAAGAAAGGAGAAAAGGAGGAGAAGAAGAAGAGGAGGAGAAGGGAAGAAGGAGAAAAGGGGAAGAAGAGAAGAGGGAGAAGAGAGGGAAGAGGGAGATGAGAGAGAGGCAGCTGCAGCAGGTAGGGCTGCAGCACCTCTGTTTCCCCTAGGTGGAAACAGAGGAGAGGATGTGTGGGGCGTCGGGGAGGAGAAGGGAAGAAGAAGAAGAAGAAGAAGAAGAAAAAGAAGAAGAAGAGGAGAGGAGGGTGGCTGCGGCAAGGCTGCAGCGAGGAGGTGTGGGGCATCGGGGAGGAGAAGGGAAGAAGAGGAGAAGAGAAGGAGTAGAAGAGGGAAAAGAAAGGGAAGAAGGAGAGGAAGAAGTGCAGGGGAGGAAGAAGAGGCTGCGATTGCGGCAGTGGCAGCTGCAGTTGGAAGAAAAGAAGGTAAGGAAGAAGAGAGGAAGGAGAGCTGTGGCTGCGGCTGTAGCAGCCGTGGCTGGGAAAGAAGAAGAGGAAGGAAGAAGGGAAGAGGGAGAGGAGAGAGAGGTAGCTGCAGCAGAGAGAGCTGTAGCACCTCTGTTTCCTGCAGGAGGAAACAGAGGAGAGGAGGCACTGTTTGTTGGGGAGGAGAAGAGAAGAAGGGGAGGAGAGGAAGAAGAGAAGGGGGCTGCGGCGATGGCAGCTGCAGCTAGAAGAGAAGAATGAGAGGAAGAAGAGGCTGCAGCTGTGGTGGCTACGGCCATGGCTGCGGCTGTGACTGCAGCAATTGCAGCTGGGAAAGAAGACAAGGAAAAGAAGAAGAAGAGGAGGAGAAAAAGAGGGAAGAGAGGAAGAGGGTAAGTGGCTGCGGCTACGGCTGCGGCTGCGGTTGCGACTGTGGCAATGGCAGCGCGGCGGCTGCGGCTACGATTGTGGCTGCGACAGCGTTAGCGGTGCGGTTGCGGCAGCAGCGTGGCTGCGACAGCGGTGTGGCTGCGGCAACTGCGGTAGCGGTGTGGCTACGGCAGCAACAACGATAGTTGTTGCAACAGTGGCCGGTGGCTGCGGTAGTTGTGTTTGGGGAAGAAAAAAAAAAAAGGAGAATAAGAGAAAGGAGAAAAGGAAGTAGTGTAGTGGCAGCGGTAGAGGCAGCAGCGTGCTAGAGGGAGAAAAGAGGGAAGAAGAGGAAGAGGGGAAGGTGGCTGCGGCTACGGCTGCGGCTGCGGTTGCGACTGTGGCAATGGCAGCGGCGGCGGCTGCGGCTACGATTGTGGCTGCGACAGCGTTAGCGGTGCGGTTGCGGCAGCAGCGTGGCTGCGACAGCGGTGTGGCTGCGGCAACTGCGGTAGCGGTGTGGCTACGGCAGCAACAACGATAGTGGTTGCAACAGTGGCGGTGGCTGCGGTAGTTGTGTTTGGGGAAGAAAAAAAAAAGGAGAATAAGAGAAAGGAGAAAAGGAAGTAGTGTAGTGGCAGCGGTAGAGGCAGCAGCGTGGCTGCGGTAGCGACGGTGGCTGCGGCAGCTGTGTTTGGGAAAGAAAAAGAATGAATGAGAGAAGGGAGATAGGAAGTAGCACAGTGAAATGGGCTGCGGCGGTGGCTGCGGCTACGGCTACGACTGCGATCGTGGCTGTAGCTGTAGTTGTGACTATGGCATGGCAACTGCGGTTGGGAAAAAGAAGATAGTTGCTTAAAACAAAACAAGGAGAGGACACGAAGGAAAAAGTAGAAAAAGGATTCGGGCGTACACCTTCGGATTTTCGGATCAAAATCTACGAAAGGCAAGTGTTTCAATCTTTTCCATTATTTCGATCCTTCTTATTGCAAGTGTTCCGATTATTCCTATTGCAAGTGTCATGATCTTTCCTTATTGTAATTTTATCTCCGCATTTGCCTTGAATATGAAAACTTTGAATTGTTCTAGCCTTGCATTTGATATGTCTCCTGTTTAGACGTAATGATTTGAATCTGTGAAACTTTCGAGATTCTAACATTTCTATCTTGTTATGGTTATGACTTTATGCACTGACCTCTGATTTAGATAAAACTTGTTTGATCTGAGTAAAGACTCATAAAGCTTTCTTTTGATAACTTATTTTAAGAATTCAGAGTAAGTTTGTCTGCCCAAACTTCTGTTTCAAATGAGCCTACAGATTCTGATAAGCAGGGATCGTAATTTCTGATCTTTTGATACTAAACTACCTATAAGTCCCTGTTGGAAACTCTGATTTATTCAAAACTTATTTCATTAGAAACTAGACTTATAGATCTTTCTTTTGATACCTAGATTGAAAGATTTAGAGTCTAAATGCCTACCCAGTTATTTATGGAAGCTGACCCTATGAATTCTGCAAAATAGTGATTTTGCTTTCTGACCTTTGGTTACTAAATCAATTGTAACTCTTTGTTGCAAACTTTGATTCATACGAAACTTGTTTTATCTAAAAATAGATTGAAATATCTTTTCACAGTAGCTTTCTTGAGTATGTTGGAGCACAATTGATAATTTGAATCGTTTGTTTAATGTACCTCTCGAATTCTGTCAGAAATCGAGCTTTGGTCGATTTCGCATATCTGGTTTCATTCCTTTGGAAATTGATTTCATTTAGCTTTCTTTGTTCAATTGAGCTTTATATTACTGCTTTGAATTCTTATATTCTCTTGTCCTTAAATTATTGCATTCTTGAAACCTATTGTGTAAAGTTTATGTTGTATTGTATTGACTAGTATAGGCACATATATATCCCATTGTTCCGCATTTGCTTTTGATATGTGCCTATCTCAGTTTCATTCCTTTGGATATTGAATTCATCTAACCTTCTTATTTGAATTGAGCTAAATATGATTGCTTGGGATCTGTGTGTACTTTTGCTTTCATTTCCTTTCAAATCTAAATACATTTGTGAAAGATTATGCTTACATCGTATTGACTCATAAAGGCACATGTACATTTTGTTATTCCACGTGTGCTTCCGATATGTACTATTTATTGTTCATACTGTCTTTTTGTACTCTGGTGTTTGTGGGATATTTTGAACCTTTGCCAAAAATGGTAAAGGGAGTTATGCATAGAGCCTGTGATGCTCTGCCGGCCCCTTATGACTTCACTCAGACGTGGGTGGATGAAGCTCCCAAACGTGGGAGAGCTCCCAGACGTGGGAGACTTATGTTTGGTGATCATTCAGAAATGGATGTATCATATTATGTTATGGTCCCACTTCACCTTCTATGTGTTTGATATGACATTCAGAGCTTTGGTTATGTGTTTCTATATGTGCTCTGGATAAGAATGATATGAATGCAACATCAAATTCGACGTTTGAGCTTCTGTTTTGTATTTGTTCTTTGATACGTTCCGAAATGGTTCATATGTCATTGTTATGCTTTGAAATACTTCAGGTACCATGGACATGTTCCAAAATGTTTCCTTTGTTATTGATATGCTCCGAAACATTTCATACGCCATTGATATACTTCGAAATGTTTCATCTGCTATTGTTATGCTCCGAAATATTCCATATGTCATTGATATGCTCCGGAACATTTCATATGCTATTGATATGCTCCAATTACTCAGTACTCCATTTGTTATGAACTAAATGAGTTTTGAATGACATGATATTTGCGATTCTATATCTAATAATATGTTTCCCTGAGAGTTCTTGTATTATGCCTTGCATTGTGATACCTTATTTGTTTGAAACTGTCCATTTTCACTCTAGATATATTTTGTTACTTGCTGAGCTGTTTTTAGCTCACTCCGTTGTTATATAAATCTTTCAGGTCAGCTTGTCACTCTCTGAGATGTTTGAATTGGGCTGAGGTAGTGGAGAGCTATTTAGAATTGTGGGCAAATTATATTGGTGGATATATTGTGGTTATTATTGTATAAGTGCATTTTGTATGTAATGAAATGTTATCGATGAATCTGAATTGATACGTTGTGTAAAAGTGTTAAAAGATCTCTTATTTGGAATTTCAGAATGTTGAGTTTAGTTTACAATGATATGAATTGGTGGTAAATGGTTGGAACTTTGATTGTATAAATTACTTAGCTTGTGGATTTATAAGTGTTGTTAATGTTTTTCTAAGTTGGTTTAGGTTTCATAAGTGTGAATTATCGAGTGATGTGATATATGATTATAAACTGCACAGGTTTTATAGATGTAAATTTGATTGAATGTTTTTCAGTATCCTCAAATGTTAGTTTGGATTCTGGATTGTTTTGTGATGAAATTTTAATATTATCGATATAATTTGAGGGGCGTGATAGAGGTGGTATCAGAGCATGGTTTGAGGATCACTGAAATATTTGATATATTGACTTGCAAAACATATTGATGTTTAGTGAACTATAGTGATCAGTGGAAATTTAATTTGAGGGCATTTTAGGAATCTAGGATGACAAGGACATTGGTCCTCCTACTTCATTTATTTCTGATTAATTCAGAGGGATGAAAGGGTTGATCGAGGATATTAAATCAGAGTGGCACAGCGAAAGCATGATAAACCTAATTTCATTGGTGGTAGAAAAATGGATGATGCAAATAGAGAAGATATTTGATGTACGAAATTGTTCTAATGATCAAAAGATTTCTTTTGCCACCTTATATTGGAAGTATAGGCTTATTATTAATGGGAACAATGAAAAGAATTTTTGAAGATCAGTGGTAAGAATGACAAGGATAAGTTTACCAATAAAAATATGATTGAAAATGAATCAGAAAGTGATAACAAGAGGGTTAAGACATTTGGATTTGAAAAGGGAAGTCACCACAAAAAGCTCAATCACGTGTGAATTGTAAGTTAAATTATGAAATAAGTTTGTGTTTATGGGTGACTAGAGTCTATTTTGCTTATGGAAAATTGGATCATAAAATAAAAGATTGCCCTTTAAACAAGAAGAAAGAGTCACTGCCTCCTAAATCATCAGCCCATGTCAGAGTGTATGCTATCACTGAATATGGTTCTAAAACTTCTGAATTAGTGGTCGAAGGTATTATTCATGTTTATGAAAGAATGCAAATATTTATTTGACCATGGGTCTCATCTACGATTTGATTCGTAATATATTGCTTATCACTCGGGTATTCAACCTAGACCACTGTATTATGTGCTATATGTAAATACGATCCTTAGAGATTCTTTGATAACGAACTTGAATTTGGTCCTCCTGTCTGATTTTTATTGGAGAACTTGAACTTTTTGCTGATTTAGTTCTCCTAGAGATTTAGAGTTAGGATATTATACTTGGTATGGATTGACTATCTTCATATCATACCAGTATGGATTGTTATATAACAAATGATCACTTTTTGCATGTTAGATCAGCCCATCTTTTATTTTGAGAGTATTGGACATGATTTACCTCCTTGCCTAATGTATCCTTGGATGACTTGCCCGGATTACCTCCAGACATGACTTTGCTTTTGATTTGGTCTTTGGGACAATCCCAATATCTAAGCCTCTCTACAAATTGACATCATTTGAGTAAGTGGAATTGGAAAAGCAAATAAAATGACTATTAAATAAGGATTTTATTTGGCTTAATATTTCATCATGGAATGCTCCAGTATTAGTTAAAAAGGTGGATGAAACATTGAGGCTTTACATTAATTGTAGACAATTGAATCAGGTGACCAAAAAAAAAAAAAAGCGAAAACCGAGTATCCTCTTAAGTAACGACTTGTTTAATCAATTAAACAGTGCATAAGTACTTTCCAAGATTGATTGAAAATCGGGTTACCATTTATTGAAGATCAAGGAGGAGGATATTTTTAATCACTCTTGGATGAGGGTGTAATTGAATTGTATTCTATTGATAAAACTATTTGGGGATGAAGAAGAAAATGAATAAAACATATCATTATCTTGTCATCGATTGAGGTATAACCAATTTAGAGGACTAAATTTTCTTTTAAGGGGGGGAGAGTGTAATATCCCTCACTTTTGAAATTTATTGTAAATCGGAGGACATATAGGTAAATATAAAAATTTTAATGACTAAATTGTTAAGTTACAAAAAAGAAAAGAAAAGAAAAAAGAAAAACCGAAAAGCTCGGTCTTATCCCACCGCCTCCCACGTTCTCTGTTTCCCATGGGAAACAGAGAGAGGAGGTGGGGGCGTTGGGGAAGAAGAAGAGAAGAAGTAGAGAAGGAGGGAAGTGTTGAATCTCGGATTTTGATGATGAATTTAATTGTCATGTTTTATCTAATCCATATGTTGAGATAAGTATGCAGGATTAACTACGACAGCTTGAAGACATAAAGCAAGTCTACCGAAGTCAAGTTCGATGGGTGTTCGAGAGTCCGTTGAGAGTCCGAAGATTCGTCGGAGATGCTGCCGGAACCAATCGAGAAGAAATCGGGGACTTATCGGAGTTTTCGGAAGTCCGCCGAAGAGATCATCGGAGGTTCGCAGAGATCACCGAGAAGGCTCGGCTACTCGTTGACTTCGCCACAAGATTGGGAGCCAGCTGGGAGTCCGTCGGAAGAAATCCAAGGGCGTATCGGAAGTCCGTCGGAAGATCGCCGGAACAAGACTTGAAGTTCGCCGGTTAAAAACTTGCTTAGGAGTACGTCTTTAGTTACGTAGTTTGAGTGTAATTAAGGTTAGGATTAAGAAATAATCCTATATCTTGATTAGGGGCCAACTGGGCCCAAAATGAAACTTGGTTTGGGCCGGACTTAAAGCCCAACTAGTTACTAGTAAGGTCGGGCGGTGGCACCGCCCAGCACCCGAGAGCTAGGCGGTGGAACCGCCCAGCACCCGAGAGCTAGGCGGTGGAACCGCCCAGCACCCGAGAGCCAGGCGGTGGCACCACTGGACTGGGCGGTGGCACCGCCCAGTACACTGTCAGTGTCAAAACTGACAGGCGGTGGCACCGCCACTAATAGGCGGTGGCACCGCTAGCTTCGGGAACCGAAGAGAATTCAAATTTTGGAGCCCAAATTTGAATCCTCTTGAGGCCTATAAATACCCCTCAATTCTCAGCAGAGATTACAACCTTTGAGGTGTAAGAAATTGAGATAAAGCCTTAGGAAAGTCTTTAGCAAATCTTGCTTTCAATTGCTTGAGTGTTCACCTCCTTCTTTCTCTTTAAAAACTTGTAAGAGTGTGAACCACTTGTAAAAGGTTGTAAGAGGGGTATTTGTCCTTCCCCTTCAAAGAGATTTGCTAGTGGAAGTTGGGAGCCTCATCGAAGAAGGCTTCGCAAGTGGATGTAGGTCATTTTGACCGAACCACTTTAAATTGGCGTGTTCCTTGAATGTGTGAGTTCTTACTTTTCTGCAATCATTATCTACATACCAAGTCCTTACTTTTCAGCAATCATTATCTACATAGCAGCAAGTTTTCGTTTTTCACTTTACTCAAGTTACTATCGAAACGAAATCTCCTTGCATTTTACGAAATCGTTTTCAAACTCACAAGTTTAATCCGCTGCACTAATTCACCCCCCCCTCTTAGTGCCGCTCCGATCCCAACAATTTGTATCAGAGCAAGGCTCACTCTCATATTTGGTTTAATACCCAAGAGAGATGGCTTACTCCGGCATGCATGAGGGACACTCCATTACACGTCCACCTATATTTAATGGGTCGGATTACACGTATTGAAAGACACGTATGAGAATCTTCCTAATTTCCATGGATTTCAAGCTTTGGACTATTGTTGAAAATGGATTTCAAAAATCTTCTCTTCCGATGAGCGAATGGAATGAATCGGAGAAGAAAGTTTTTGCTTTAAATGCAAAGGCTATGAATTCCTTGTTTTGTGCACTAGACAAAAATGAATTTAATCGCGTTTCAATTTGTGATTCTGCTTTTGATATTTGGAGAACTCTTGAGGTCACTCATGAAGGCACTAGCTGAGTGAAAGAGTCCAAAATCAATATTCTTGTGCACTCTTACGAACTTTTTCAAATGAAACCAAGTGAGTCCATCGGAGACATGTACACCCGTTTCACGGATGTCATCAATGGACTCAAAGCTCTTGGTAAAGATTTTTCTAACTTTGAATTAGTAACTAAAATCTTAAGATCCCTTCCTAAAAGTTGGGATCCAAAAGTTACTGCCATTCAAGAGGCCAAGGACCTTAAAACATTCCCTCTTGAAGAACTTATTGGGTCTCTAATGACCTACGAAATGACATGTCAAGCTCATGACGAGCTTGAGAACCCCCTTCCAAAGAACAGGAAGGATATGACACTCAAATCACAAGAAGACCACTTGAAAGGAACATCAAGTGATGAGGACAGTGACAATGACATTACACTTTTGACTCAAAAATTTAAAAAATTTATAAGAAAGAACAAATTTAAAAATAACACCAAAAACAAACTTGAACATAAAAAGGACCAAGTGATATGCTATGAATGCAAAAAGCCGGGGCATTTCAAAAATGAATGTCCCCAAGCCAAAAAGAGAACATCAAAGAAGAAGGCGCTCAAAGCAACATGGGATGATTCAAGCGCATCTGAAGAAGAGGAGTCCAACACCGAGCAAGTTGCTCATTATGCCCTAATGGCCATCGGAGAGGAGGTAACGAATTTAATTGATGCAGATTTATCTTATCATGAATTATTAAATGCCTTCCATGAGTTATTTGATGAATGCAAAACAATTAGTAGAAAATATAAATTGTTAAAAAAGGAGCATGATAGCCTTACTTGTAATTTTGATAAATTAAAAACTGAATATCATGATAGTTTAGCTCCATGCATAAAATGCCATGATCTAGAAACTCTCCAAAAGGAGAACTTGCTACTTAAGGACACCTTGAAGAAATTCGAGGTCGGTAGCAAGTCTTTGAACATGATCCTTACAAATAAGGGTCACGTTCCTAAAAGAAGTGGAATCGGATTTGTGAGAAGTTCTCACCAAAATCCAACCACCTTCATTAAAGGTCCTATCTTACATGTTCAACACCAAAGCAATTGTAACTTTTGTTGCAAATATGGACATAAAACTTATCAATGTCCATTCAAGAAAATTAGTCCAAACAAATTGATTTGGGTTCCTAAAGGAACCATGATCAAGTCTATGCAACATGATAAACAAGTTAGATTAGTTTTTGAGGCACCCAAAAGTAAATGGGTACCTAAAAATAATCCCTTCTTGTAGAAACATACACCATCACAAGCTAGGAGCAAGAGATGGTACCTTGATAGTGGATGCTCAAGGCATATGACCGGAGATCCATCCCAATTCTCCAAGCTCACTAGTATAGACGAAGGCTATGTCACCTTCGGAGACAACAACAAAGGCAAAATCATTGGCAAGGGAACCATAGGTAACAAATTAAACTTTTCTATTGATAATGTATTACTAGTTGATGGATTGAAACATAATCTCTTGAGTATTAGTCAATTATGTGATAAAGGTTATATCGTTAGATTTGAATTAAATGTGTGTATTATTGAAAAACCAAACAATAACATGACTATGATTGCATTAAAACAAAATAATGTCTACACCATCGATCTTGATGAACTAGGTAATGAAATGTGCCTCTCCGCTTTAAAAGATGATGCTTGGCTTTGGCATAGGAGATTAGGCCATGCAAGCATGAAACTAATATCTAAGATCTCCTCTAGAGAATTAGTACGAGGGATTCCCAATATGAAGTTTGTTAAGGACAAAGTATGCGATGCGTGTCAACTAGGTAAACAAATAAAAACTAGTTTCAAACCAAAAAATCAAATTAGCACCACTAGACCATTACAATTGATCCATTTGGACTTATTTGGACCAATTGACACGACAAGTCTAGGAGGAAGCAAATACGCTTTTGTGATTGTAGATGATTATACTAGATATACTTGGACCTATTTCTTGGCTCACAAAAGTGATTGTTTCAAATGTTTCTCTAAATTTTGTAAACTCACTCAAAACGAAAAAGGATTCATGATTTCATCAATTCGGAGTGATCACAGTGACGAATTTCAAAATCGCGATTTCCAAAATTTTTGTGAAGTTAACGGATATAACCACAACTTCTCTACTCCAAGAAACCCGCAACAAAATGGAGTAGTAGAAAGAAAAAATAGAAATCTACAGGAAATGGCAAGAACTATGTTGAATGAACATAGTCTACCCAAGTACTTTTGGGCCGAAGCCGTGAATACGGTTTGCTACATCATTAATAGGGTTTTAATAAGACCATCTCTATCAAAAACTCCCTATGAATTATGGAATAACAAAACACCAAATGTTTCTTATTTTAAAGTTTTCGGTTGCAAATGCTTTATTTTAAATGAAAAGGATGCCTTAGGAAAATTTGATGCTAAATCCGATGAAGGCATCTTTCTTGGTTACTCTTCCATTTCTAAGGCTTTTCGTGTTTTTAACAAAAGAACCTTAGTTATAGAAGAGTCTATTCATGTAATTTTTAATGAAATTTTCGAGTTAAAGAAAAATGATTTTGATGATGATATTGGTTTTGAAAATTTGGATTTAAAGGAACCCCCTCCTCAAAATAGCAACTTGGATGCATCTTCTTCCAAAATCTCCTTACCCAAGGAATGGAAGTATGTAGATGCTCATCCAAAAGAGCAAATTATAGGAGATACATCACAAGGGGTTCAAACTCGTTCTTCTTTCAAGAATTTTTGTGCTAATGCTGCCTTTCTCTCTCAAATCGAACCTAAATGCATTGACGAGGCCTTGAAAGATGATTCTTGGGTCATTGCAATGCAAGAGGAATTGAATCAATTTGAGAGGAATGAGGTATGGAAGCTTGTTCCTTGACCTAGTGACCATTTAGTCATTGGTACTAAATGGGTCTTTAGAAACAAGCAAAACGAATGTGGTATCGTGGTTAGAAACAAGGCTAGATTAGTGGCCAAAGGTTTCAACCAAGAAGAAGGTATCGACTACGAAGAAACCTTCGCTCCTGTGGCAAGATTAGAAGCCATTAGGATTCTCCTTGCCTATGCTAGTAGTAATAATTTTAAACTATTTCAAATGGACGTCAAAAGTGCCTTCTTGAATGGTTTTATTTCGGAAGAAGTATATGTCGAACAACCTCCTGGATTTGAAAATTCTCTTCTTCCTAATCATGTATTCAAATAAACTAAGGCTCTCTATGGTTTGAAACAAGCTCCTAGAGCTTGGTACGAAAGGCTTAGTTCCTTTCTTATTTTAAATAATTTTACCAAAGGCAAGGTTGATACTACATTGTTTATCAAACATTTTGAAAATAATTTTCTTATTGTGTAAATTTATGTTGATGATATTATTTTTGGTTCTTCGGGTGAATCACTATGTGAATTATTTGCTTAAAATATGAGTCATGAATTTGAAATGAGTTTAATGAGAGAATTAACCTTTTTCTTAGGCTTACAAATTAAGCAACTAAGAAATGACATCTTTATTAGTCAAACTAAATATGCTTTAGATTTGCTAAAGAGATTTAATATGGAAAGCTCAAAAGCTATTAACACTCCTATGAGCACATCCACTAAGTTAGAAGTTGATGGAAGTGGAGAAAACTTCGATCAAAAAACTTATAGGGGTATGATAGGAAGTTTACTTTACCTCACTACAACTAGACCAGATATCATGTTCAGTGTAGGACTTTGTGCTAGGTTTCAATCGAACCCTAAGATATCTCATCTCAAAGCGGTTAAAAGAATACTTAGATATCTTAAAGGTACCACAAATCTAGGATTATGGTATCCGAAAACCGAGAAGTTTGAGTTAATTGCTTATGCTGATGCAAATTTTGCTGGATGTAGATTAGATAGAAAAAGCACATCAGGAACATGTCAATTTTTGGGACATGCTCTTGTTTCCTGGTTATCTAAGAAACAAAACTCGGTTGCACTATCAACAATCGAAGCTGAGTATATAGCAGCTAGTGCATGCTGTGCACAAGTTGTGTGGATGAAAAACACCTTAGAAGATTATAAAGTCCATCTTAAAAATATTCCCATTAAATGTGATAACACAAGTGCTATATGTTTAACAAAGAATCCCATTCAACACTCAAGAACAAAACATATTGATATTAGACATCACTTTATACGAGATCATGTCACTAATCATGATATAGTTATAGAGTTCATTGATACTAAACATCAACTAGCTGATATTTTTACAAAGCCTTTAAGTGAAGAACAATTTGATTTCATTAGAAGAGAATTAGGAATGTTAATGTGTCCGAATACTTGAATTCATTAAATTTATTTTTTGGACTTTCTTGATTCAATGATCAAATCACTTAATTGCTATGATGATTCTACGTGCCTTAATAACATGTTGGAAATTATGTTTTGGATATAAAAATTTCCATGATAACAAGCATGTTTTATCTTCGTGATTGCGTTTTGAAAATCTATAGAAAAACCTTGTCCGAATGCATGAAAATGTTAAATTTCAGATTTGGTATCTTCTTGATCCTAACAATCAGATTTTCTTGATACATCATTCTCTTCCAACTTAATGTAGCTTTCATAAGCATATGTCATATCGAGTTTGATTCATATCATTGATTTTTGACATATGGAATCAATTAGCAAATGCATCTCTCATAAACTTATCATGTAAAAAAATTAATAATAATAATAACAAATAAAAAGGAAGAAGTTTTCAAAGCTATCTCCATGTAATGTCTTCCTTGAGATGCTTGTATATTTGGTATCCTATCACTCTTTGTTGAAAAATGACATGAACTTGCTTATGGCATCTCACTTATATTTAAAATTTGCTTATATTGTTCTCCTTTTTGTTGATGACAAAGGGGGAGAAATATATGAATTGATGCTATGAGTGCCATATTTGAATGAGAAATTTTTACATGAATTGATGCTATAATTGCCAAATTTGCATTATGCCATGATTGCATCATGTTAAGATATCAAGAACTTGCATTGCAATCTTACATGTTGATAACTTACCATATGATGAATCGCTTCGATTACTATCTTTTACACTTGAAATATAAAAATTGAAAATGAATGTCAAGCCTTGACATCATTTTCAGAGAGATACATCATGATAGGAATCATGATGGAGTATTGATAAGGTTAAGCATCTTAACTTATCAATATGTCTGTTGAATTCAAAGGCTTTGAATTCAAGAATGTCTTATCTCAAGTATGGCATATAGATAGGGGAAGTTAAGGTTAACTCCGTTATCAATTGATTGTCATCATAAAAAAGGGGGAGATTGTTGAATCTTGGATTTTGATGATGAATTCAATTGTCATGTTTTATCTAATCCATATGTTGAGATAAGTATGCAGGATTAACTACGACAGCTTGAAGACATAAAGCAAGTCTACCGAAGTCAAGTTCGATGGGTGTTCGAGAGTCCGTTGAGAGTCCGAAGATTCGTCGGAGATGCTGCCGGAACCAATCGAGAAGAAATCGGGGACTTATCGGAGTTTTCGGAAGTCCGCCGAAGAGATCATCGGAGGTTCGCAGAGATCACCGAGAAGGCTCGGCTACTCGTTGACTTCGCCACAAGATTGGGAGCCAGCTGGGAGTCCGTCGGAAGAAATCCAAGGGCGTATCGGAAGTCCGTCGGAAGATCGCCGGAAAGATCGCCGGAACAAGACTTGAAGTTCGCCGGTTAAAAACTTGCTTAGGAGTACGTCTTTAGTTACGTAGTTTGAGTGTAATTAAGGTTAGGATTAAGAAATAATCCTATATCTTGATTAGGGGCCAACTGGGCCCAAAATGAAACCTGGTTTGGGCCGGACTTAAAGCCCAACCAGTGACTAGTAAGGTCGGGCGGTGGAACCGCCGGTCTGGGCGGTGGCACCGCCCAGCACCCGAGAGCTAGGCGATGGAACCGCCGGTCTGGGCGGTGGCATCGCCCAACACCCGAGAGCCAGGCGGTGGCATCGTTGGACTGGGCGGTGGCACCGCCCAGTACACTGTCAGTGTCAAAACTGATAGGCGGTGGCACCGCCACTGACAGGCGATGGCACCGCTAGCTTCGGGAACCAAAGAGAATTCAAATTTTGGAGCCCAAATTTGAATCCTCTTGAGGCCTATAAATACCCCTCAATTCTCAGCAGAGATTACAACCTTTGAGGTGTAAGAAATTGAGATAAAGCCTTAGGAAAGTATTTAGCAAGTCTTGCTTTCAATTGCTTGAGTGTTCACCTCCTTCTTTCTCTTTGAAAACTTGTAAGAGTGTGAACCACTTGTAAAAGGTTGTAAGAGGGGTATTTGTCCTTCCCCTTCAAAGAGATTTGCTAGTGGAAGTTGGGAGCCTCATCGAAGAAGGCTTCGCAAGTGGATGTAGGTCATTTTGACCGAACCACTTTAAATTGGTGTGTTCCTTGAATGTGTGAGTTCTTATTTTTCTGCAATCATTATCTACATACCAAGTCTTTACTTTTCAGCAATCATTATCTACATAGCAGCAAGTTTTCGTTTTTCACTTTACTCAAGTTACTATCGAAACGAAATCTCCTTGCATTTTACGAAATCGTTTTCAAACTCACAAGTTTAATCCGCTGCACTAATTCACCCCCCCCTCTTAGTGCCGCTCCGATCCCAACAGGAAGAAGAGGAGAAAAGGAGGAGAAGAAGAAGAGGAGGAGAAGGGAAGAAGGAGAAAAGGGGAAGAAGAGAAGAGGGAGAAGAGAGGGAAGAGGGAGATGAGAGAGAGGCAGCTGCAGCAGGTAGGGCTATAGCACCTCTGTTTCCCGCAGGTGGAAATAGAGGAGAGGATGTGTGGGGTGTCGGGGAGGAGAAGGGAAGAAGAAGAAGAAGAAGAAGAAGAAGAAGAAGAAGAAGAGAGGAGGGTGGCTGTGGCAAGGCTGCAGTGAGGAGGTGTGGGGCGTCGGGGAGGAGAAGGGAAGAAGAGGAGAAGAAGAGAAGGAGTAGAAGAAGAAAGGGAAGAAGGAGAGGAAGAAGTGCAGGGGAGGAAGAAGAGGCTGCGGCTGCGGTAGTGGCAGCTGCAGTTGGAAGAAAAGAAGGTGAGGAAGAAGAGAGGAAGGAGAGCTGTGGCTGCGGCTGTACCAGCTATTAGGATCAGAGCGGCACTAAGAGGGGGGGGGTGAATAAGTGCAGCAGATTAAAACGTCGGGTTTGGAAACTTTTTCGTACGATAAAAACCAAACTCGGAAGTGCTTAACATGAAAGCGTATTCGTAAATGTGTGCAGCAAAAGTAATAAGGAAGTAAAGCAGGTATGAAGGTTTGCAGTAAGGTAAAGTGTAATAAATAAATGCAAACCAGTGAACACACCAATTTTAAAGTGGTTCGGTCAAAATGACCTACATCCACTTGCGAAGCCTTCGTCGATGAGGCTCCCAACTTCCACTAGCAAATCACTTTGAAGGGGAAGGACAAATACCCCTCTTACAACTTTTTACAATTGGTTCACACTCTTACAAAGTTTCAACGAGAAAGAAGGAGGTGAACACTCAAGCAATTGAAAACTAGACTTGCTAAAGATTTTGCTAAGGCTTTTATCTCAATCTATTGCTTCTCAAAAGTTGTTCTCTCAGCTGAGAATAGAGGGGTATTTATAGGCCTCAAGAGGATTCAAATTTGGGCTCTGCCAATTGAATTCTCTTCGGTTCGCGAAGCTAGCGGTGCCACCAGCCTGTCAGTTGTGACACTGATAGTGTACTGGGCGGTGCCACCGCCTGGCTCTCGGGTGCTGGGCGGTGCCACCGCCCAGATCGGCGGTGCCACCGCCTAGCTCTCGAGTGTTGGGCGGTGCCACCGCCTGGCTATTTCAGCTCACTGGTTGGGCTCCAAACTTGGCCCAAACCAGTCTGAACTCGGGCCCAATTGGCCCCTACTTGGGTTATAAGATTAACACCTAATCCTAACCCTAATTAACATGCTAACTACAAATTTAAAGACATTTCCTAAGCTATTACAAAATCCACAAGTCAAGACATCTTCCGGCGAACTTCTGACGAGATTCCGAGAAACTCTCGGAAACCATTCTGCGGACTCCCGGCAAGCTCCTAGCCTTCACGATTTGATCTTGGCGAGTTCCGATGAGCTTCTTCGGCAAGCTATGATCTTTCTCGGTGAGCTCTGCGAACTTCCGACGTACATTCTGGCGAGCTTCCAAAAACCCTTCGGCAAGCTTCCTACTCATTCTCGGCTAGTTCCGGCAGCATTCCCGACGAACCTTCAGACTTTCGTTGGACTCTCGAACTCCCAACGAATCCTTCGCGCTTGACTCCGGCACTTTGTTTTGCTTTATGTCTTCATCGTTATCGTAGTTAATCCTGCATACACAAGCCAAAACTCTACTCCGATCTAGATAATTATTACAACACGAATTGACATTCTGTTGCTCGGCACGTCATTGGTTGGCGCTTCGTCCGATTCTTCAGTGCATCGTCCACTCTTGCGGGTTGCTGCCCAATCGGCGGTTGACCTCCGCAACCCCGATATCCTTGGTGCAATTCCACTCTCCTTGGCCCGATGCCCGATGTCCGAAGCGTTCTACCGTCCAATATCCTAACGTGATCTCCTCCGGCGCAACGTCAATTCCTCCTGCGTCAATTGTCTAATCCTGATCGAGTAGACCTGCATCACTCAAAATGCAGTTAAACATCTAAACACAATCAATTAGTTTGATCATCAAAATCCGAGATTCAACAATCTCCCCCTTTTTGATGATGACAACTAATTGATGACTACCGGAGTTAACCTTAACTCCCCGGAGTTTAAACAAACTCCCCCTATCAATATGCCATTGATAGAACACTTGGATTATCCCAAATCCAAGCAACATTCATCACATGTTATGAAAAATATTTAAACCATCATGCAAATACATTAAATATTCAATTCAATGCATGAAGTCATCAATATACTTCTCCCCCTATGTCATCAACAAAAAGGAGAAGTCCCAACTCTTATGTGTTTAGAGATATGAGTTCTAATCATTACATAATAAACATAGTATCCAATTTTATCATCATGCAATTTAGCAATTAAAGATGTGCAAGTTTAGCATGTTTGCTTTTCTTGAGACAGCAACTGTTTGCTTCTCTTTAGACTACAAGCTAGCAATTTTTACGATATGCAAGTTTTGCTACATACAAGCTAGCAAAAATTTCGAAAGCAAATGCAAGATAGCTTTCTTGTGTAAGCCCATGATTCTTGCTTCCTATTGCAATTTACAAGTTTTTGAAATATCCAAGTTCAACACATTGCATAATTAACATAATCTCCTAGTTTTATCATTATGCAATTTTGCTATCATCATAGATATGCAAGGTAGTATGATAGCAATTTCTATAACATACAAGTTTGCTAGATGTGCACGTTAGCATGTTTTGCTTATTGAGAAAGGCAAGATAGTGATGTTCAAGAAGACAACTTTTGCTTCTTGAAATAAGCAAGTTAGCAATCTTTGCTACTTAAGATAGGCAAGCTAGCAATCAAGTTTTTGCATCTTCTTGACTTGTACAAATTAGCTATCTCCCCCTTTGTCATTGTCAAAATGAAGGGAAGACCCTTTACATCAATTATGACAAAGGTAAGTATCAATCTTATTTGTGCATCATTATCATACGTTAAAGTATTGCATGCATAATACCAAATCATCAAATTCATCAAAATCTCAACATTACTTTCAAGATATTCAAAATGGTATACATAGATTTATCATAAAGCAAATTAATTTTCAATCATCACATAAGGCATTTAAAGAATTTTTGAAACATAGGAGAATGATTAATTTAAGCATGCAATATTTCAATCAAATTCAAGTCATGAATACCAATACTTTCATATTGTGAATATCAATTCATGAATACCAAAAGATATTATTTGTGATTCCAATTTTGCAAGATCAAGATGATGATTTAGATAAAACTTATTCAAATCAAATTGTTAACTTGAAACTCATAATCAAGTCATCAAAATCAATCTCGAGATGCACAAAATATCATGAAATTATTAATCTCGATCAGATGGGAAAAATATTTTTTAAGTAATTCTTTTTCATCTAAGCATGCCTTAGTCTTTATATGCCAAATCAAGATAAGCATAAAAGTTCAAGACATAAAGGCAAAATCTTATAAAACAACTCATCAAGCAAGATTTTAACCATCTATTCTCAAGCCATATAAAGAGTAAGTCAAGGATTCAATTATCTCATGTCATGAATTCCAATAGGCATCTCAAATTATCAACATCACATTAAAAAGATATTTCAAAAAGATATAACATGATTGAAGCATTGAACATGATTCATATTTAAAATGTGTCTCATGTCATAAGTATGAATCAAGCATTTGTGAAATCCGAAATCATCCTCAAAGTCACATTCAATAAATTCATACATGACAAGCATAGATTTATTGAAAAGTCGATAAGATAGAGGATCACATTTCATTTTTATAAATTTCTGTTCATGTGATTTGCTTCTTATAAGCATGCCTTTACCTTTAATAAAATAAGTGTCAACATTTAAGACGGAAAGGTAAATTTCATAAAACAAATCATCAAGCATGATTCCATGATAACATCCTTTTAATATCTTGATATTCATCATCAAGTATGATTTCAAAAAGTATGTTCAAGAGAAATCATTAAGACCAAATGTATGATACACTCATTTATTTTCAAAATATTCATCATGTTTATTTTTATGAGATTCACAAGATTGGTAAAATAAATTCATTAATCTCAATAGGATAGAAAATTCATTTCCATTTCATACAATTGATTTCATGTGAGGGTATTCAAGTCTTTTGTGAAAACATGTATCATCATTTAAAATCGAAAGTGTAAGATTTATTACAATAAAGATCAATAAGGCACTTTCATTTTGATAAAAATCAATAATACGTAAATCACAAGATTCATCATCATATTTTCAAATTGCACAATTTCAAAACTATACCTTTCATTTTTCATGCATGATACAAATAAATCAATCATCATTATGAGCATATTATACATGATATTCAAGCATTCATGATACATTATTTTGGTAACATGATCATAGCTTTTCAAATGATGGTATCTAAATGTCAAAGTTCAGTACATCCTATCATGCATGATAATTAACTTCTCATTTGTATTTCATGCATAATTTCATTTCATCATATTAGGAATATCAAGAAGAATTAATTGGATGATGAGATGAATATTTTCATGAACACAAGCAATTGCATAAAAATCATATCATGAAGGATTAGAATATGTGCATACCAAAAGGCATGATTTCTTTTTGAAGAACCTCCTCATAAATAATCAAAAGAAAATCTTAGGAGATTGATTAAAGAAAAATCTTGATTCATTATAAAATTTCATATATCAAATATCGAGAAATCAAGATAATGATTCATAAAAAATATCACAAGTAATATTCAAGAGAAGATTCATCATTCATTTTCAATTCATTCAATTTGTCAAATCAACATTTCTTGGGTATGCATGATATCAAAACATGGTTTCAAATCTTCAACATATAATATGTATAAATTTAAAAATCGAAGGGAGAAGGGAAAGAATTCAAAGGTACAAAGATTTCAACCATCTCATAAACAAATGAAGGATCAATTCATGAATCCAAAATTCTATGAATCATTTCGATAAATGTCCTTTTAAATAATCAAAATGATCGTCAAAGGAAATCTCATGTTATTTCAAGAAATCAAGATCATGATTTTGATAAAACTCATTTCAAATTTAAATCATCAAAATCATTTTTAAGGTTCACAAAATTCATAACATAAATAGATTCATGATTTCATTGATAATATATTTTCCCCCTTTAAGTGATTGATTTCATGCTTTTTCATTTATGTCAAATAAAAACATGCATCAACGTTTAGGATCGAAAAATGAATTTCGTCATAAAACCATCAAGACCAATAAATTACAAAAATCATCATGTATAACTTTAAAATTTTATACATAAAATCGTTATATCATGGTATCACAACTTTAATATTTTCATTACAACATTAAGCAAGGTTTCATTGAACATAATTTTGAATGATTCTTATAGATACCTAAAACTTCTTTAGTTTTAATTTATATGATTGATTTTATAATAGCATGCTCAAATTTTTGTTCTTGTGTCAAAACCATACATCATGTTTGAAAAACAAAGATAATGTACATAAAAAATATCAAGCCTTTCATACAAAAGCCATGCATCTTCATTGAAAAGCAATATGAAAATCATCAAAATACACATTCTTGCTTCTCAAGCACATATATAAGATTAATCTCACTAGGTTTACAATCATTAGATTTATATCTAACTTTTTATTCCATTAACATAAAACATGCAATTTTCAAGAAAAATAATTATTAAAAAAAAGAAAACGAATCATGGAAAACATCAAGTAATTTCAAAATAAATTAAGGGAGTTGAGTTACTTACCTTGTAGTCGAAGCCCGTCAAAGCCCAATTCGCCGTTTCACCTTTGGAAGTTCTTGATTCATCCTTGGTTGCCTTCCTCTTCTTTGGCCTCTTCCTCCGTTCAAGTTTATTGTTTATTTTAGATTTTTGTTTAATGAACTTATTAAGATTTAGTATTCGAAGTTCAAGTTCATCATTGTCCTCATCACTTGAGTCATCGCTCAAGTGGTATTCATTTGTCTGGAGTTCCAAATCCTTCATATTCTTTGGAAGGTGGTTCAAGTGCTCATCGGGCTCAAAATGTTCCAAAAGTGTCATTTCATAGGTCATTAGTGACCCGATTAATTCTTCTAATGGAAAATCATTTAAATTTTTTGTCTCTTGTATTGCGGTTATTTTAGGATCCCACCTTTTGGAAGGGATCTTAAGATCTTACTTATGAGATCAAAATTCGAAAAAGATTTACCAAGAACTCTTAGATTATTGACGACATCCGTGAAACGGTGTACATGTCGCTTATAGTCTCGCTTGGTTGCATTCGAAAAAGCTCAAAATCATGCAATAAAATGTTAACTTTCGAGTTTTTGACTCTACTAGTTCCCTCATGCGTGATTTCAAGTGTTCGCCAAATATCAAAAGCCGTTTCGCACGTAGAAATCCGATTGAACTCATTTTTGTCCAAAGCGCAAAATAAGGCATTCATAGCCTTTGCGTTTAAAGAAAAATACTTCTTTTCCAAATCTGACCATTCGTTCATCGATTTAGAAGGAAGTTGAAAACCGTTTTCAACAATATTCCATAAATCCAAATTCATAGAAATCAAGAAAACTCTCATTCGAGTTTTCCAATAAGTGTAGTCCAATCCGTTAAACAACAATGGACGAAAAACCGAAAAGCCCTCTTGAAAGCCATGAAGAGCCATTTCTCTCAGGTGTAAATCCGAAATGAGAAATACCGGGCTCTGATACCAATTGTTAGGATCGGAGCGGCACTAAGAGGGGGGGGTGAATTAGTGCAGCGGATTAAAACGTCGGTTTTGGAAACTTTTTCGTACGATAAAAACGAACTCGGAAGTGCTTAACTTGAAAGCGTGTTCGTAAATGTGTGCAGCAAAAGTAATAAGGAAGTAAAGCAGGTATGAAGGTTTGCAGTAAGGTAAAGTGCAATAAATAAATGCAAACCAGTGAACACACCATTTTCAAGTGTTCGCCAAATATCAAAAGCCGTTTCGCACGTAGAAATCCGATTGAACTCATTTTTGTCCAAAGCGCAAAATAAGGCATTCATAGCCTTTGCGTTTAAAGAAAAATACTTCTTTTCCAAATCTGACCATTCGTTCATCGATTTAGAAGGAAGTTGAAAACCGTTTTCAACAATATTCCATAAATCCAAATTCATAGAAATCAAGAAAACTCTCATTCGAGTTTTCCAATAAGTGTAGTCCAATCCGTTAAACAACAATGGACGAAAAACCGAAAAGCCCTCTTGAAAGCCATGAAGAGCCATTTCTCTCAGGTGTAAATCCGAAATGAGAAATACCGGGCTCTGATACCAATTGTTAGGATCGGAGCGGCACTAAGAGGGGGGGGTGAATTAGTGCAGCGGATTAAAACGTCGGTTTTGGAAACTTTTTCGTACGATAAAAACCGAACTCGGAAGTGCTTAACTTGAAAGCGTGTTCGTAAATGTGTGCAGCAAAAGTAATAAGGAAGTAAAGCAGGTATGAAGGTTTGCAGTAAGGTAAAGTGCAATAAATAAATGCAAACCAGTGAACACACCAATTTTAAAGTTGTTCGGTCAAAATGACCTACATCCACTTGCGAAGCCTTCTTCGATGAGGCTCCCAACTTCCACTAGCAAATCACTTTGAAGGGGAAGGACAAATACCCTTCTTACAACTTTTTACAAGTGGTTCACACTCTTACAAAGTTTCAACGAGAAAGAAGGAGGTGAACACTCAAGCAATTGAAAACTAGACTTGCTAAAGACTTTGCTAAGGCTTTTATCTCAATCTATTGCTTCTTAAAAGTTGTTCTCTCAATTGAGAATAGAGGGGTATTTATAGGCCTCAAGAGGATTCAAATTTGGGCTCCAAAATTGAATTCTCTTCGGTTCCCGAAGCTAGCGGTGCCACCGCCTATCAGTGGCGGTGCCACCGCTTGTCAGTTGTGACACTGACAGTGTACTTGGCGGTGCCACCACCCATTCCAGTGGTGCCATCGCCTGGCTCTCGGGTGCTGGACAGTGCCACCGCCCAGACCGGCGGTGCCATCGCCTGGCTCTCGGGTGCTGGGCGGTGCCACCGCTTGGATATTTTAGCTCACTGGTTGGGCTCCAAACTTGGCCCAAACCAGTCCGAACTCGGGCCCAATTGGCCCCTACTTGGGTTATAAGATTAACACCTAATCCTAACCCTAATTAACATGCTAACTACAAATTTAAAGACATTTCCTAAGCTATTACAAAGTCCACAAGTCAAGACTTCTTCCGGCGAACTTCCGACGATTTTCCGAGAAACTCTCGGAAACCATCCTGCGGACTCCCGGCAAGCTCCTAGACTTCACGATTTGATCTTGGCGAGTTCCGATGAGCTTCTTCGGCAAGCTATGATCTTTCTCGGTGAGCTCTGCGAACTTCCGACGTACATTCTGGCGAGCTTCCGAAAACCCTTCGGCAAGCTCCCTACTCATTCTCGGCTAGTTCCGGCAGCATTCCCGACGAACCTTCAGACTTTCGTCGGACTCTCGAACTCCCAACGAATCCTTCACGCTTGACTCCGGCACTTTGTTTCGCTTTGTCTTCATCGTTATCGTAGTTAATCCTACATACACAAGCCAAAACTCTACTCCGATCTAGACAATTATTACAACGCGAATTGACATTCTGTTGCTCGGCACGTCATTGGTTGGCGCTTCGTCCGATTCTTCAGTGCATCGTCCACTCTTGCGGGTTGTTGCCCAATCGGCGGTTGACCTCCGCAATGGCAGCTGCGGCTGCGGCGATGGCAGCTGCAGCTAGAAGAGAAGAATGAGAGGAAGAAGAGGCTACGGCTGTGGTGGCTACGGCCGTGGCTGCGGCTATGACTGCAGCGATTGCAGCTGGGAAAGAAGACAAGGAAAAGAAGAAGAAGAGGGAGAAAAGAGGAAAGAAGAGGAAGAGGGGAAGGTGGCTGCGGCTATGGTTGCGACTGTGGCAATGGCAGCGGCAGCGGCTGCAGCTACAATTGTGGCTGCGGCAGCGTTAGCGGTGCGGTTGCGGCAACTGCGGCAGCAGCGTGGCTGCGGCAACTGCGGCAGCGGTGTGGCTGCGGCAACTGTGGCAGCGGTGTGGCTACGACAGCAACAGCGATAGTGGTTGCAGCATTGGCGGTGGCTGCGGCAGTTGTGTTTGGGGAAGAAAAAAAAAAAGGAGAATGAGAGAAAGGAGAAATGGAAGTAGTGTAGTGGCAGCGGTAGAGGCAGCAGTGTGGCTGCGGTAGCGGCGGTGGCTGCGGCAGCTGTGTTTGGGAAAGAAAAAGAAGGAATGAGAGAAGGGAGATAGGAAGTAGCGTAGTGAAATGGGCTGCGGCGGTGGCTGCGGCTGCGGCTGCGACTGCGATCGTGGCTGTAGCTGCAGTTGTGACTATGGCATGGCAACTGCGGTTGGGAAAAAGAAGATAGTTGCTTAAAACAAAACAAGGAGAGGACACGAAGGAAAAAGTAGAAAAAGGATTCGGGCGTACACTTTCGGATCTTCGGATCAAAATCTACGAAAGGCAAGTGTTTCAATCTTTTCCATTGTTTCGATCCTTTTTATTGCAAGTGTTCCGATTATTCCTATTGCAAGTTTCATGATCTTTCCTTATTGTAATTTTATCTCCGCATTTGCCTTGAATATGAAAACTTTGAATTGTTCTAACCTTGCATTTGATATGTCTCCTATTTAGACGTAATGATTTGAATCTGTGAAACTTCCAAGATTCTAACCTTTCTACCTTGTTATGGTTATGACTTTATGCATTGACCTCTGATTTAGACAAAACTTATTTGATCTGAATAAAGACTCATAAAGCTTTCTTTTGATAGCTTATTTTAAGAATTCAGAGTAAGTTTGTCTGCCCAAACTTCTATTTCAAATGAGCCTACAGATTCTGATAAGCAGGGATCGTAATTTCTGACCTTTTGATACTAAACTACCTATAAGTCCCTGTTGGAAACTCTGATTTATTCAAATCTTATTTCATTGGAAACTAGACTCATAGATCTTTCTTTTGATACCTAGATTGAAAGATTTAGTGTCTAAATGCCTACCCAGTTATTTATTGAATCCGACCCTATGAATTTTTCAAAACAGTGATTTTGCTTTCTGACATTTGGTTACTAAATCAATTGTAACTCTTTGTTGCAAAATTCGATTCATGCAAAACTTGTTTTATCTGAAAGTAGATTGAAATATCTTTTCACAGTAGCTTTCTTGAGTATGTTGGAGCACAATTGATAGTTTGAATCATTTGTTTAATGTGCCTCTCGAATTCTATTAGAAATCGAGCTTTGGTCGATTTCGCATATCTGGTTTCATTCCTTTAGAAATTGATTTCATTTAGCTTTCTTTGTTCAATTGAGCTTTATATTACTTCTTTGAATTCTTATATTCTCTTGTCCTTAAATTATTGCATTCTTGAAACTTATTGTGTAAAGTTTATATTGTATTGTATTGACTAGTATAGGCACATATATATCCCATTGTTCCGCATTTGCTTTTGATATGTGCCTATCTCAGTTTCATTCCTTTGGATATTGAATTCGTCTAACCTTCTTATTTGAATTGAGCTAAATATGATTGCTTGGGATCCGTGTGTACTCTTGCTTTCATTTCCTTTCAAATCTAAATACATTTGTGAAAGATTATGCTTACATCGTATTGACTCATAAAGGCACATGTACATTTTGTTGTTCCACGTGTGCTTCCGATATGTGCTATTTATTGTTCATACTGTCTTTTTGTACTTTGGTGTTTGTGGGATATTGTGAACTTTTGCCAGAAATAGTAACGGGAGTTATGCATAGAGCCTGTGATGCTCTGCCGGCCCCTTATGACTTCACTCAGACGTGGGTGGATGGAGCTCCCAAACGTGGGAGAGCTCCCAGACATGGGAGACTTATGTTTTGTGGTCATTCAGAAATGGATGTATCATATTATGTTATGGTCCCACTTCACCTTCTATGTGTTTGATATGACATTCAGAGCTTTGGTTATGTGTTTCTATATGTGCTCTAGATAAGAATGATATGAATGCAACGTCAAATTCGACGTTTGAGCTTCTGTGTCGTATTTGTTCTTTGATACGTTCCGAAATGATTCATATGTCATTGTTATACTTTGAAATACTTCAGGTACCGTGGACATGTTCTAAAATGTTTCTTTGTTATTGATATGCTCCGAAACATTTCATACGCTATTGATATGCTCCGAAACATTTCATACGCTATTGATATGCTCCGAAACATTTCATACGCTATTGATATGCTCCGAAACATTTCATACGCTATTGATATGCTCCGAAACATTTCATACGCTATTGATATGCTCCGAAACATTTCATACGCTATTGATATGCTCCGAAACATTTCATACGCTATTGATATGCTCCGAAACATTTCATACGCTATTGATATGCTCCGAAACATTTCATACGCTATTGATATGCTCCGAAACATTTCATACGCTATTGATATGCTCCGAAACATTTCATACGCTATTGATATGCTCCGAAACATTTCATACGCTATTGATATGCTCCGAAACATTTCATACGCTATTGATATGCTCCGGAACATTTCATACGCTATTGATATGCTCCGAAACATTTCATACGCTATTGATATGCTCCGAAACATTTCATACGCTATTGATATGCTCCGAAACATTTCATACGCTCTCCCAATTTACTCTGTACTCCATTTGTTATGAACTAAATGAGTTTTGAAATGACATGATATTTGCGATTCTATATCTAATAATATGTTTCCCTGAGAGTTCTTGTATTATGCCTTGCATTGTGATACCTTATTTGTTTGAAACTGTCCATTTTCACTCTAGATATATTCTGTTACTTACTGAGCTGTTTTTAGCTCACTCCGTTGTTATATAATTCTTTCAGGTTAGCTTGTCACTCTCTGAGATGTTTGAATTGGGCTGAGGTAGTGGAGAGCTATTCAGAATTGTGGGCAAATTATATTGGTGGATATATTGTGGTTATTATTGTATAAGTGCATTTGTATGTAATGAAATGTTATCGATGAATCTGAATTGATACGTTGTGTAAAAGTGTTAAAAGATCTCTTATTTGGAATTTCAGAATGTTGAGTTTAGTTTACAATGATATGAATTGGTGGTAATTGGTTGGAACTTTGATTGTATAAATTACTTAGCTTGTGGATTTATAAGTGTTGTTAATGTTTTTCTAAGTTGGTTTAGGTTTCATAAGTGTGAATTATCGAGTGATGTGATATATGATTATAAACTGCACAGGTTTTATAGATGTAAATTTGATTGAATGTTTTTCAGTGTCCTTAAATGTTAGTTTGGATCCTGGATTGTTTTGTGATGAAATTTTAATATTATCGATATAATTTGAGGGGCGTGACAGAAAGCTCCGACATAATAGGAAGAGATAAAGTTCTTGATTTGTCCTTTTATCCGTAGTGCTGTCCCTGCGAGTCGGAATGCTCAATAATCTTCGCAACCACCGGCCCTACTGCCACTGGAGGAGACTCGCCTTGTTGCTAAGGCGCCAGACGTGGCCGATAGACATTGGTGATCGGTTTCGAAGTTTGCTAACAAGCTTCATTTGCATGGCTAAAAGATAAGCAACTCTGACATCGTTATGGCTTTCAGGAATATGACACACGTACCTTCCAGTTGTTCCCATCAAGATCACAATAAAAAGCCTCATTAGGGAGATCTTTCGTCGGAAGAAACCAGTACACATGCTCGTGCAAATGCCAATCTCGTCTGAGCTACTATTTCTTTGTCGATGTAGAGTGGCTGTCCTAGAGTGCTGCATACCTTTGCAATAAAACGTCGACTCCAAAGATATAGAGGAAGACCTTCAAAGGATACCCATATGGAATAGATTGTAGGCTATCAAACTTAGAAATGGACCTCAGGAGACCAGCATCGTAGAATCATTGGATTAGCCGTGAATGCCACTACAATACCATCGCCCTTGGGAGAAGTTGATGCTATAGGAGTCTGATCGCCACTACAATACCATCGCCCTTGGGAGAAGTTGATGCTATAGGAGTCTGATCGCCACTACAATACCATCGCCCTTGGGAGAAGTTGATGCTATAGGAGTCTGATCGCCACTACAATACCATCGCCCTTGGGAGAAGTTGATGCTATAGGAGTCTGATCGCCACTACAATACCATCGCCCTTGGGAGAAGTTGATGCTATAGGAGTCTGATCGCCACTACAATACCATCGCCCTTGGGAGAAGTTGATGCTATAGGAGTCTGATCGCCACTACAATACCATCGCCCTAGTGAGAAATAGGATGTTTTGAGATCTATCACATAGCCAACAATTGCCATTGACCATGTCTCAATCAGCTCTGCTGAATCAGTAGTCTCATATACAACAATCTTCTTATCAGCCTATATTTCCGGAGTAAAGAATTCCAAGCTTAGATTCGGACCTTCAACCAGAGCCTTGAAGAGGCTAGTCCAAGGTTGAGGGTCACTAGAAATGAGAGCAGGCTACTGCAATCTAGAGCGCGACCTGCTTTGATGCTGCTTCGTCGAAGGAGCATCTCTCTGGAGAGAATATGGTAGAGGTGCAACTTAAGAGATAACGGTAGGGAGACTCGCTTTCGTATCTACCCTCCCGCACTATCGCCAGCCCCAGGGGCCATCGCTACTATATTTGATCACCGCTATAGTATCATCGCCATAAGGAGATGCCGCTGCTATAGGAGTCTGATCTCTGCTATAGTACCGTAGCCCTTGGGAGAAGTTGATGCTATAGGAGTCTGATCTCTGCTATAGTACCGTAGCCCTTGGGAGAAGTTGATGCTATAGGAGTCTGATCGCCACTACAATACCATCGCCCTAGTGAGAAGTAGCCACTGTAGGAGTCTGATCGCCACTACAATACCATCGCCCTTGGGAGAAGTTGATGCTATAGGAGTCTGATCGCCACTACAATACCATCGCCCTTGGGAGAAGTTGATGCTATAGGAGTCTGATCGCCACTACAATACCATCGCCCTTGGGAGAAGTTGATGCTATAGGAGTCTGATCGCCACTACAATACCATCGCCCTTGGGAGAAGTTGATGCTATAGGAGTCTGATCGCCACTACAATACCATCGCCCTTGGGAGAAGTTGATGCTATAGGAGTCTGATCGCCACTACAATACCATCGCCCTTGGGAGAAGTTGATGCTATAGGAGTCTGATCGCCACTACAATACCATCGCCCTTGGGAGAAGTTGATGCTATAGGAGTCTGATCGCCACTACAATACCATCGCCCTTGGGAGAAGTTGATGCTATAGGAGTCTGATCGCCACTACAATACCATCGCCCTTGGGAGAAGTTGATGCTATAGGAGTCTGATCGCCACTACAATACCATCGCCCTAGTGAGAAGTAGCCACTGTAGGAGTCTGATCGCCACTACAATACCATCGCCCTTGGGAGAAGTTGATGCTATAGGAGTCTGATCGCCACTACAATACCATCGCCCTTGGGAGAAGTTGATGCTATAGGAGTCTGATCGCCACTACAATACCATCGCCCTTGGGAGAAGTTGATGCTATAGGAGTCTGATCGCCACTACAATACCATCGCCCTTGGGAGAAGTTGATGCTATAGGAGTCTGATCGCCACTACAATACCATCGCCCTTGGGAGAAGTTGATGCTATAGGAGTCTGATCGCCACTACAATACCATCGCCCTTGGGAGAAGTTGATGCTATAGGAGTCTGATCGCCACTACAATACCATCGCCCTTGGGAGAAGTTGATGCTATAGGAGTCTGATCGCCACTACAATACCATCGCCCTAGTGAGAAATAGGATGTTTTGAGATCTATCACATAGCCAACAATTGCCATTGACCATGTCTCAATCAGCTCTGCTGAATCAGTAGTCTCATATACAACAATCTTCTTATCAGCCTATATTTCCGGAGTAAAGAATTCCAAGCTTAGATTCGGACCTTCAACCAGAGCCTTGAAGAGGCTAGTCCAAGGTTGAGGGTCACTAGAAATGAGAGCAGGCTACTGCAATCTAGAGCGCGACCTGCTTTGATGCTGCTTCGTCGAAGGAGCATCTCTCTGGAGAGAATATGGTAGAGGTGCAACTTAAGAGATAACGGTAGGGAGACTCGCTTTCGTATCTACCCTCCCGCACTATCGCCAGCCCCAGGGGCCATCGCTACTATATTTGATCACCGCTATAGTATCATCGCCATAAGGAGATGCCGCTGCTATAGGAGTCTGATCTCTGCTATAGTACCGTAGCCCTTGGGAGAAGTTGATGCTATAGGAGTCTGATCGCCACTACAATACCATCGCCCTTGGGAGAAGTTGATGCTATAGGAGTCTGATCGCCACTACAATACCATCGCCCTAGTGAGAAGTAGCCACTGTAGGAGTCTGATCGCCACTACAATACCATCGCCCTTGGGAGAAGTTGATGCTATAGGAGTCTGATCGCCACTACAATACCATCGCCCTTGGGAGAAGTTGATGCTATAGGAGTCTGATCGCCACTACAATACCATCGCCCTTGGGAGAAGTTGATGCTATAGGAGTCTGATCGCCACTACAATACCATCGCCCTTGGGAGAAGTTGATGCTATAGGAGTCTGATCGCCACTACAATACCATCGCCCTTGGGAGAAGTTGATGCTATAGGAGTCTGATCTCTGCTATAGTACCGTCGCCCTAGGGAGATCTGATCGCCACTACAATACCATCGCCCTAGTGAGAAGTAGCCACTGTAGGAGTCTGATCGCCACTACAATACCATCGCCCTTGGGAGAAGTTGATGCTATAGGAGTCTGATCGCCACTACAATACCATCGCCCTTGGGAGAAGTTGATGCTATAGGAGTCTGATCGCCACTACAATACCATCGCCCTTGGGAGAAGTTGATGCTATAGGAGTCTGATCGCCACTACAATACCATCGCCCTAGTGAGAAGTAGCCACTGTAGGAGTCTGATCGCCACTACAATACCATCGCCCTTGGGAGAAGTTGATGCTATAGGAGTCTGATCGCCACTACAATACCATCGCCCTTGGGAGAAGTTGATGCTATAGGAGTCTGATCGCCACTACAATACCATCGCCCTTGGGAGAAGTTGATGCTATAGGAGTCTGATCTCTGCTATAGTACCGTCGCCCTAGGGAGATCTGATCGCCACTACAATACCATCGCCCTTGGGAGAAGTTGATGCTATAGGAGTCTGATCGCCACTACAATACCATCGCCCTTGGGAGAAGTTGATGCTATAGGAGTCTGATCGCCACTACAATACCATCGCCCTTGGGAGAAGTTGATGCTATAGGAGTCTGATCGCCACTACAATACCATCGCCCTTGGGAGAAGTTGATGCTATAGGAGTCTGATCGCCACTACAATACCATCGCCCTTGGGAGAAGTTGATGCTATAGGAGTCTGATCGCCACTACAATACCATCGCCCTTGGGAGAAGTTGATGCTATAGGAGTCTGATCGCCACTACAATACCATCGCCCTTGGGAGAAGTTGATGCTATAGGAGTCTGATCGCCACTACAATACCATCGCCCTTGGGAGAAGTTGATGCTATAGGAGTCTGATCGCCACTACAATACCATCGCCCTTGGGAGAAGTTGATGCTATAGGAGTCTGATCGCCACTACAATACCATCGCCCTTGGGAGAAGTTGATGCTATAGGAGTCTGATCGCCACTACAATACCATCGCCCTTGGGAGAAGTTGATGCTATAGGAGTCTGATCTCTGCTATAGTACCGTCGCCCTAGGGAGATTTGATCACCATTACAGTACCGTCACCCTAGGGAGTCTGATCGCCACTACAATACCATCGCCCTTGGGAGAAGTTGATGCTATAGGAGTCTGATCGCCACTACAATACCATCGCCCTTGGGAGAAGTTGATGCTATAGGAGTCTGATCGCCACTACAATACCATCGCCCTTGGGAGAAGTTGATGCTATAGGAGTCTGATCTCTGCTATAGTACCGTAGCCCTTGGGAGAAGTTGATGCTATAGGAGTCTGATCGCCACTACAATACCATCGCCCTTGGGAGAAGTTGATGCTATAGGAGTCTGATCGCCACTACAATACCATCGCCCTAGTGAGAAGTAGCCACTGTAGGAGTCTGATCTCTGCTATAGTACCGTCGCCCTAGGGAGATCTGATCGCCACTACAATACCATCGCCCTAGAGAGAAGCCAACACTATAGTACCATCGCCCTTGGGAGAAGTTGATGCTATAGGAGTCTGATCGCCACTACAATACCATCGCCCTTGGGAGAAGTTGATGCTATAGGAGTCTGATCGCCACTACAATACCATCGCCCTTGGGAGAAGTTGATGCTATAGGAGTCTGATCGCCACTACAATACCATCGCCCTAGGAAGATCTAATCGCTGCTACGGTACCGTCGCCCTAGGGAGATTTGATCACCATTACAGTACCGTCACCCTAGGGAGTCTGATCGCTGCTATAGTATCATCACCATAGGAGGAAGCCACCGCTACAATAGTCTGATCCCTTCTCTGATCACCGCTACCGTATTGTTGCCATAGGGGGAAGTCACCGCTATAGTACCGTCGCCCTAGGGAGATCTGATCGCCACTACAGTATTGTCGCCCTAGGATCGCCGCTATAGTATCGCCGCTACAGACTGCTACAATTGCACCCTTTTTCTCCTCTTGTTCTGCTCGGTGGAATAGAGGAGGGCTTCTTTGGGGACGACAACTACGTGTAGCCCTCTACTCTCCTTCTACCCCTTCTTATAAGGAGGAACAAACTGCGGTTGCAATGGGAAGGCTAGGATCGTCGAACTGAGATCTCTCTATAGCCCCTCTTCACAAGGATTAGGGATCAACTCTGCGCGCAACCCCCAGCTTGCCATCTTCCCCTCATCATTAAAGAAATAGAGAAGAAGAGGGTCGGCAGTTCTGCATGCTCCTTGTCTTCTCGGTGGAATAGAGGAGGATTTCTTTGAGGGCGGTGAGTGTGTAGCCCTTCCAGTGACAAATTGGCTGCTCCCAACACTGTAGGGACATGGCGACGATGGTCCTTAAGTCTAGTGACGGTGGAGGGAGGGTAGATTCGACGGTGAGGCTTCCTGCCCTTACCTCTCAAGTTGCTCCTCCGCTATCTTCTTTACAATGAGATGCTTCTTCAACAAAGCAGCATCGAAGCAGGTCATGCTCTAGATCGTGGCCTCCTACTCTTATTTCTAGTGAACCTTGGCCTTGGACTAGCCTCTTCAAGGCTCCAATTGGAAGTCCAGATCTCATTTTAGATTTCTTTGCTCCAGAAGTTTATGCTAAAAAAAAGATTGCTATGTATGAGATAGCTGATTCCGAAGAGCTGATTGAGACATGGTCTATGGCGATTGTTGGCTATATGGTAGGTCTAAAAATATCCTATTTCCCACTATCGTCACTTATCAAAACTAAATGGGGAACTTCGGCATTTGACCTTCATATGCTGGAGAACGGTTTCTTTGTTTGCAAGCTATATTTTGAAGAAGATTTGTAATGAGTTCTTGAAGAGTTATGGACTATTCATGGTCGTCCAATATTCTACGATGTTGGTCCCCCGATGTCTGTTTGGAGTTAGATAGCCTACAATCTATTCTCTTATGGGTATCGTTTAGAGGTCTTCCTCTACATCTTTGGAGTCGACGTTTTATTGCAAAGTTATGCAGCACTTTGGGACAGCCACTTTACATTGACAAAGCAGTAGCTGCACAGATGAGATTATATTTGCCCGAGCATGTGTACTAGTTTCTTCCGACGAAGATCTCACTAAAAAGGTTTTTTATCGTGATCTGGATGGGAACACTCGTAAGGTACATATCTCATATTTGTGGAAGCTACAATGATGTCAGAATTGCTTATCTTTTGGTCATGCAAATGGAGCTTGTCAGCAAACTTCGAAACTGATTAATAAGATCTACCAACCACGACAAGCGCCTCAGCAATAAGCTGTAGGAGTCTGAACACCGCTACAATACCGTCGCCCTAGGGAGAAGCCATTGCTATAGTAGTCTGATCGCTGCTACAGTATCGTCGTCCTAGGGAGAAGCCACTGCTATAGGAGCCTGATCACCACAATAGTGTCGTCGCCCTAGGGAGAAGCCACCGCTATAGTATTCTGATTGCCGCTATAGTACCATCACCCTAGGGAGAAGACGCCGCTCAAGGAGCCTGATTGCCGCTACAGTGACGTCGCACAAGGGAGCAACCGCCGCTACAAGAGCCTGAATGCCGCTATAGTGCCATCACCCAAGGGAGAAGCCACCACTACAGGAGCCTGATTGCCGCTACAGTGCCGTCGCCCCAGGGAGAAGCCATCGCTACAGTAGTTTGATCACCGCTACAGTACCGTCACCCTAGGGAGAAGCTGCTACTACAGGAGCCTGATCGCCGCTATAGTGCTGTCACCCTAGGGAGAAGCCGCCACTACAGTACCGTTGCCCTAGGGAGCAGTCAAGCCCTACTTAGTTGACTGACAATGACAAAGGCTTGCGAAACTAAGTAGCACCTTTGAAATTGAAATTGTTTCTCATGAAAATAACGTGGCTGTAGTTTAGTGGTTAGAATTCCACGTTGTGGTCGTGGAGACCTGGGCTCGAATCTCAACAGCCACAGGATTATTAACTTCTTTTGTGCCTCAACAATCCTATCACCGCTATAGTAGTTTGATTGCCACTGCAGTACCGTTGCCCTAGGGAGAAGCCGCTGCTACAGGAGCCTGATCACCGCTATAGTGTCATAAGCATTTTTGCCAATTCTCTTGATCGACACTCAATCTCATAAGCATTTTTGCCAATTCTCTTAAGCACCTTGAATGGACCATCAGCCTTTGGTTTCAGTTTTTCAAATTTGCCCGGCGGAAACCTCTCCTTTCTTAGATGAATCCAGACTAAATCACCTGCATTAAACTCCACATGTTTTCTGTGTTTATTGGCAGCTTGCATGTACCTCTCATTTTGATTCTCAATGGTTGCTTTCACACCTTCATGCAGCTTCTTTATCTGCTTAGCTCTTTCATCAGCATCTCCACTAAATTGCTTTGTTGTAGAATGAGGGATTAAGTCCAAAGGACCAGTAGGATTAGCACAATAAACAACCTCAAAAGGACTCTTACCAATACTATGATGTATAGAACGATTATAGGCAAACTCAATTTATGGAAGAATGACATCCCATTACTTAATATTATTGCCAACATAGCTTCTAAGCAAATTTCCCAAGCTTTTGTTTGTTACCTTAGTTTGCCATCGGTTTGTGAATGATGTGAGCTGCTGAAATTCAAAGAAGTACCCGGCTTCCTCCAAAGAGTTCTCCAAAAATGACTTACAAATTTTGAATCTCGATCAGACACCATAGTTCTTGGAATACCATGCAATTTAACAATCTCCTTAAAATATAAATCAGCAATATGAGATGCATCATTTGATTCATTCCATGGAACAAAGTGAGACATTTTTGAAAATCTGTCAAAAATAACCATGATAAAATCCTTGTTCCTTTGAGTTCTTGGCAGTCCTAAAACGAAATCAAGACTCACATCCTCCCATGGAGCATTTGACACTAGCAATGGAGTGTACAAATGAGAATTTTGACTTCTTGTTTTTGCCAAATGACACAATCGACATTGCTTCACATGTCTATCCACATCTCTGAACATTTGAGGCCAATAGAAATTTGATTGAACAAGATCTAGAGTCTTGTCCCTACCGAAATGTCCTCCCAAAACATCACCATGAGCTTCAGCTAGAATTACTTGTCTCAAAAATAAGATGGAACACATAAAGTATTAGCTCGAAAAAGAAAACCATCAAAGATAAAAAATTGTTGAAAGGAACCTGATTTACAATTCTACTATATTGAAAGGAACCTGATTTACAATAGGAAAGATTTGAAAGCTTGCAATAGGAATGATCGGAACACTTGCTTTACAAATTTTGAATCTCGATCAGACACCATAGTTCTTGGAATACCATGCAATTTAACAATCTCCTTAAAATATAAATCAGCAATATGAGATGCATCATTTGATTCATTCCATGGAACAAAGTGAGACATTTTTGAAAATCTGTCAAAAATAACCATGATAAAATCCTTGTTCCTTTGAGTTCTTGGCAGTCCTAAAACGAAATCAAGACTCACATCCTCCCATGGAGCATTTGACACTAGCAATGGAGTGTACAAATGAGAATTTTGACTTCTTGTTTTTGCCAAATGACACAATCGACATTGCTTCACATGTCTATCCACATCTCTGAACATTTGAGGCCAATAGAAATTTGATTGAACAAGATCTAGAGTCTTGTCCCTACCGAAATGTCCTCCCAAAACATCACCATGAGCTTCAGCTAGAATTACTTGTCTCAAAAAATAAGATGGAACACATAAAGTATTAGCTCGAAAAAGAAAACCATCAAAGATAAAAAATTGTTGAAAGGAACCTGATTTACAATAGGAAAGATTTGAAAGCTTGCAATAGGAATGATCGGAACACTTGCAATAGGAAGGATTTGAACACTTGCCTTTACAAATTTTGATCCGAAGATCCAAAGGTGTACGCCAAATCCTTTTCTAATTTTCCTCCATCTCCTCTCCCTGTTTCATTTTCTGCACCCGTCTTCTTTCTTTCTCTGCAACTACAGCTCGTGCCGGACATAGGGGCACAGTCATTTGCTCTCTCTTACTCTCATTCCTTCTTTTTTTCTTTCCCAAATGCAGCTACCGCAGCCACCGCCACAACTGCTGCCATAGTCTTAGCCCCTTCCACCATACTACCTTCTTCCTCCTCTTCTTCTTCTTCTTCTCCTCTTCTTCTTCTTTCTTTCTCTGCAACTACAGCTCGTGCCGGACATAGGGGCACAGTCATTTGCTCTCTCTTACTCTCATTCCTTCTTTTTTTCTTTCCCAAATGCAGCTACCGCAGCCACCGCCACAACTGCTGCCATAGTCTTAGCCCCTTCCACCATACTACCTTCTTCCTCCTCTTCTTTCGTAGACACAGATGCTGCATATGCAGCCGCCGCTACCGCAACCGTAATCACGACTGCAGCCCCTTTTTCCCCTTTCCTTTCTTTCTCTTTTTTCCTTCCTCTTTCTCTTTCGCCATGCAGCTGCTGTAGTTGCCACCGTAGCCGCTGCAGTCGCAACCACAGCCCAGCCCCTTCTTTCCCTTCCTTCTCTTCTTTCCTTCCTCTTCTTCTTTCGCCGACGTAGCTACTGCAATTGCCACCGCAACCGCTACAGCCACAACCATAGCCCAACCTCTTCTTTCCTCATCTTCCCTCCCTTTCTTTTCTGCAGTTGCAATTGCAGCCGCCACCGCTGCAGTCCTCTTCTTCCTCTCCTTCTTCTCTTCCAGCTGCAGCTGCCACCGCCACAGCCACAGCCTCTTCTTCCACCCCTGCACTTCTTCCTCTCCTTCTTCTCTTCCAGCTGCAGCTGCCACTGCTATAGCTGCAGCCTCTTCTTCCTCCCCTGCTCTTCTTCCTCTCCTTCTTCTCTTCCAGCTGCAGCTGCCACTGCTATAGCTGCAGCCTCTTCTTCCTCCCCTGCTCTTCTTCCTCTCCTTCTCTTCTTCTTCTTCTTCTCCTCTTCTTCTTCTCTCCTTCTTCTCTTCCAGCTGCAGCTGCCACTGCTATAGCTGCAGCCTCTTCTTCCTCTCCTTCTTCTCTTCTTCTTCTCTTCTTCTTCTCTTCTTCTTCTCTTCTTCTTCTTCTTCTCCTCTTCTTCTTCTCCTCTTCTTCTTCTCCTCTTCTTCTCTCCTTCTTCTCTTCCAGCTGCAGCTGCCACTGCTATAGCTGCAGCCTCTTCTTCCTCTCCTTCTTCTCTTCTTCTTCTCCTCTTCTTCTTCTCCTCTTCTTCTTCTCCTCTTCTTCTTCTTCTTCTTCTTCTCCTCTTCTTCTCTCCTTCTTCTCTTCCAGCTGCAGCTGACGAACAGCGCCTCCTCTCCTCTATTTCCCCCTACGGGAAACAGAGGTGCCGCAGCCACCTCCTCCCTCCTCTTCTTCATTTTTTCTTCTTCCCTTCTCCTCTTCTTCTTCTCCTCCTTTTCTCCTCTTCTTCTCTCCTTCTCTACTTCTCTCTTTTTCTTCCCCAACGACCCCAGCTCCTCTCTCTGTTTCTGATGGGAAACATAGAGCATGGGAGGCGGTGGGATAAAACTGAAATTTTTGGTCTTCTTTTTCTTTTCTTTTTTTTGCAACTTAACAATTTAGTCCTTGAAATTTTTATATTTACATATATATCCTCTGATTTATAAATAAATCAATAAATTTTAAAAATGAGGGATATTACACTTTGATCCATCATGATTCCATCTTTTGAAACAACATACCCCAAAACACCACACTAGAAGTAAAGAAATCACACTTCTTTAGATTAGCATAAAGCTTTTGCTGCCTCAAAATAAGAAAGACCTCTTTCAGATGATTCACATGCTCCTCTTAGCTCTTGTTGTACACCAATATATTATCAAAATAAACTACAACAAATATTCCAATGCATGGCTTAAGTATGTGATTCATAAATCTCATGAAGGTGCTAGGAGCATTAGATAGCCCAAATGGCATAACCAACCATTCATATAAGCCTTCTCAAGTTTTAAATTCTGTTTTATGCTCATCTCCGGGCCTCATTCTTATTTGGTGATAGCCGCTCCTCAACTCAATTTTAGAGAAAATATAAGCACCGCACAATTGATCGAGTAAATCATCTAACCTTGGAATAGCAAAGCGATAGTCCACTGTGATTTTGTTGATGGTGCGACTGTCCATGCACATTCTCCAAGAACCATCCTTCTTAGACACCAACAAGGCTGGAACCACATAAGGACTCATGCTCTCCCCAATTAACTCTTTTTTCACCAATTCATCAACTTGCCTGTGAATTTCTTTAGGCTCCTTGAGACTCATTCTATATGCTGCCTTATTAGGTAGAATAGCCCCTGGAATGAGATCAATGTGATGTTGGATGTCTCTCAAGGGTGGAAGGCCATGTGGAATCTCTTCTGGTATAACATCTTTAAATTCTTCTTGGATTTGTTTCATGATTGCTGGTGTCTCCTTGTGTTGTTCATTTTCCTCTACTACTACTAGAGAGAGCCATAACATGACCACCATTGTCTAATTCACCTTTATATTCACCATAGGATATAAAAATGCTAACTTTCTTCTTTCGTGCACTGATTTTGGATGGTTGTAATGGAGCTAAGATAATCTTCTTTTCATTCACCTTAAAAGAATAAGTATGTTTGTAGCCGTCATACAATACTCTTCTATCATAATGCCAAGGTCTTCCCAACAGCAATTGACAAGCATCCATAGGAGCATCATCACACCATACTTTATCTTTATAATACTTGCCAATAGAAAATGAAACTAAAAATCTTTTAGTTACATTAATATCATGTCCTTTTTGTAGATAACATAACTGGTATGGATGTAGATGAGTGATGGTGTCCAACTTTAGCTTCTACACCATCTCCAAAGATACCACATTCTCAAAGCTGCTGCTGTTGATGATCACCAAGCATACCATGCCAAGAGAAGTGCATTTAGTGTGAAATACATTTTTCTCACCTATTTTTCATTGTCGGCCACATAGGACACTTGTAAACTACGTTGCAATACAATAGACAAACCATGATCAGCATAAGTAATCTCTTCCTCATCATCATCATATTTTGGTTCGTCCTCAGCTTCATCTTTTCCACCATCTCTATGATCTTCAACCAAAGTTATAATCCTCCTATTTGGATAATATGAAGCAACAAGCTCAAAACTATGACATATGAAGAATATTCGGCCACTTGTGGTAGAAGAATTAGGTGGTTTTTGTTGCCAACAGATTCTTCACCCTTTTCTTGCACCTTCGATATCACCTTGCTTTGGATAGTAGGCTTTGAACTTCCTCCTTTTGTATAGCCTTCTTTTGAGCCATACCGAAAACTCTTTTCAAACTTCTGTTGCTTTTCAACATTTAAAGCCAGCTTGTTCACATTATTTAAAGACCAATATGGCTGTAGTTGAACAACTTTAGCAATCTCATACTTCAGACCTCCTAAGTATCTTGCAATTGTTTACTCTTCCGGTTCCACAAGCTCTCCTTTCAATATCAAATTATCGAATTCTACAGTATACTCCTACACACTAAGATCTTTATGCTTGAAATCATGTATTTTGAGAAAGATCTCTTGCTTATAATTATGAGGTAAATATTTTCTCTTCAGTAACACGGGAGTGTCTAATTTGCTACAATATGTTCATATGGACTATGCTAATAATATGATAATTTTTTAGCCAACAATATTGCCCCATAATCTTCAACTCAGTCAACTCAGATAAGACAGCTCATTAGTATATTCCCTGCACAAAGTTAAAGCTGTGTCATGGTGCTTTTCTTCATGGCTAAGGAATACATTAAAGGAGGTGGTTGGCATTTGTAAAGCACTTAATTTTGAAATTTCCTATGCATGAAGGGTTGTTTCATGTACTAGTATTTATTTTCATATTTAGAGCTTAGAAAGGGTTTTTAGAAAACTGAGGATATTAGCAGAAGCTCTCTGGGAGTGCTTTTTTGAACTCGGTATCTCTTGGATGCATCCTTGAGTGGTGAGTCTTTTGCTTTCAGTTCTGTATCCTTGTTTATTGTCATTAGGGTGGTAATCTTTCTATATCCCTTTTGATTTTAAACTTGGTGGTGAGCTTTATTTTCATTTTTATCAAAGTTTCGTCAAGAGTTCGTTCCTTGTCTTCTGTGACATTTTCTATCTGAATAACTATTCTATCGGTTTTGTTTCGAAATCCATTCTGCATTTTTACCCTCCTCGGTATTAGTTTGGTATCAGAGCTAAAGGCTAGAGATCATGGCAAGGCGGAATGGAAAAGATGTAGTTGGTGAAGGTAGTGACCATGAAGATGACGCTGAGTTGTTGAGGCTGCAGCTACGAAAATTGTTGCGTAGTCTACAAGAAAAAATTGAAATAATCGACAAACTTCAAAGTAGACACAACCACCATGAAAATGATGTTCGAGAGTTTATTTCTAATGATGATATACCTCATCTTCCAAGGGAGTCGAGAAGATGTCGGAGAAGAAATGAAGTCCAAGACGAGTGGCAGAATAAATATAATCCTAGATTAGATATTTCAGAATTTGAAGGTAAAATAAATGTTGATGATTTTATCGATTGGCTTAATACAGTAGAAAGAATTTTTGATTTTCGTAAACCACCAGAACAAAAGAAGGTCAAACTTGTGGTACTCAAACTCAAACGGAATACATCTTTTTGGTGGGAAAATCTGAAGAAACAAAGAGAACGTGAGGGGAAGAGTAAGATCGTTACATGGGAGAAAATATTTACCTCATAATTATAGGCAAGAGATCTTTCTCAAAATACATGATTTCAAGTAGAAAGATCTTAGTGCGGAGGAGTACACTACAGAATTCGATAATTTGATGTTGATAGGAGAGCTTGTGGAACCGGAAGAGCAAACAAATGCAAGATACTTGGGAGGTCTAAAGTATGAGATTGCTAAAGTTGTTTAACTACAGCCATAATGGTCTTTAAATGATGTGAGCAAGCTAGCATTAAAAGTTCAAAAATAACAGAAGTTTGAAAAGAGTTTTCGGTATGGCTCAAAAGAAGGCTATACAAAAGGAGGAAGTTCCAAGCCTACTGTCTAAAGCAAGGTGATATCGAAGGTGCAAGAAAAGGGTGAAGAATCTATTGGCAACAAAAAAACACCTTATTCTTCTACCCCAAGTGGCCAAAAATTCTTCAAATGTCATAGTTTTGGGCATATTGCTTCAGATTGTCCAAATAGGAGGATTGTAACTTTGGTTGAAGATCATAGTGATGGAGGAGAGGATGAAGCTAAGGACGAACTAAAATACGATGATGAGGAGGAAGAGATTACTTATGCTGATCATGGTTTGTCTATTGTATTGCAACATAGTTTACAAGTGTCCTATGTGGCTGACGATGATAGTTGGGTGAGAAAAAATGTGTTTCACACAAAATGCACTTCTCTTGGCAAGGTGTGCTTGGTGATTATCGACAGCGGCAGCTTTGAGAATGTGGTATCTTTGGAGATGGTGCAAAAGCTAAAGTTGGACACTATTAATCATCCACATCCATACCAGTTATGTTGGCTATAGAAAGGAAATGACATCAATGTAACTAAAAGATGTTTAGTTTCATTTTCTATTGGTAAGTATTATAAAGATGAAGTATGGTGTGATGTTGCTCCTATGGATGCTTGTCATTTGCTGCTGGGAAGACCTTGGCATTATGATAGAAGAGTGTTGTATGATAGCTATAAACATACTTATTCTTTTAAGGTGACTGAAAAGAAGATTATCTTATTTCCATTACAACCATCCGAAATCAGTGCATCAAAGAAGAAAGTTAGCGCTTTTATGTCCTATGGTGAATGCAAAGGTGAATTAGACAATGATGGTCATATTATGGCTCTAGTTGTAGTAGAGGAAAATGAATAACATATGGAGACACCAACAATCATGAAACAAATCATGGAAGAATTTGAAGATGTTATACTAGAAGAGATTCCACATGGCCTTTCACCCTTGAGAGACATCCAACATCACATTGATCTCATTCAAGGGGCTATTCTATCTAATAAGGCAGCATATAGAATGAGTCCCAAGGAATATGAAGAGCTTCAAAAGCAAGTTGATGAATTAGTGAAAAAATGGTTAATTCGGGAGAGCATGAGTTCTTGTGCGGTTCCAGTCTTGTTGGTGCCTAAGAAGGATGGTTCTTAGAGAATGTGCGTGGACAGTCGTACCATCAACAAAATCACAATGGACTATCTTTTCCTATTCCAAAGTTAAATGATTTACTTGATCAATTGTGTGGTGCTTATATTTTCTTTAAAATTGATTTGAGGAGTGGCTATCACCAAATAAGAATGAGGCTCAGAGATGAGTGGAAAACAACATTTAAAACTAGAGAAGTCCTATATGAATAGTTGGTTATGTCATTTGGGCTATCTAATGCTACTAGCACCTTCATGAGATTTATGAATCACATACTTAAGCCATGCATTGGAATATTTATTATAGTTTATTTTGATGACATATTGGTGTACAACAAGAGCAAAGAGGAGCATATGAATCATCTGAAAGAGATTTTTCTTATTTTGAGGTGGCAAAAGTTTTATGCTAATCTAAATAAGTGTAATTTCTTTACTTATAGTGTGGTCATTTTTGGGATATGTTGTTTCAAAAGATGGAATCATGATGGATCAAAGTAAGGTAGAGGCTATTCTCAATTGGTCGACACCTGCTTCATTGCATGATGTGAGGAGTTTCCGTGGCTTAACTTCGTTTTATAGAAGATTTATCAAGGGTTTCAGCTCTATTGTCTCTCCAATCACCAAATGTCTAAAATGTGATAAATTTAAATGGACTAGTGAAGCTAATGATGCTTTTGAGCTTTTAAAAAGAAAGGTGACTGAAGCTCCTATCTTAGTTCTACCAAATTTTGACAATGTGTTTGAAGTTGAATGTGATGCATCTAATATGGGAATTGGTACTGTTTTGAGTCAAGATGGAAAACCCATTACATTTTTTAGTGAAAAGCTGAATGATACAAGAAAGAAATACTCTACTTATGATAAGGAGTTTTATGCGATTTATCGAGCTTTGTCTCATTGGAGTCAATATCTTCTTACCAAGACATTTGTTCTATATTCTGATCATGAGGCATTAAAGTTCATTAATCACCAGCACAAGCTAAACAGGAGATATGCAGCTTGGGTGGAGTTTTTACAATCTTACAACTTTACAATCAAGCACAAATCTAGTGTTCAAAATGTAGTTGTTGATGCATTGAGCAGAAAACATTCTTTATTATCAGCAATGGAAGTCAAAGTGGTTGGATTTGAAACATTCAAAGATCTCTATGAGAGTGATGTAGATTTCGGCTCAATATGGCAGAATTGTAAATCAGGTTCCTTTCAATAATTTTTTATATTTGATGGTTTTCTTTTTCGAGCTAATGCTTTGTGTGTTCCATCTTATTCTTTAAGACAAGTAATTCTTACTGAAGCTCATGGTGGTGTTTTGGGAGGACATTTCGGTAGGGATAAGACTCTAGCTCTTATTCAATCAAATTTCTACTGGCCTAAAATGTTCAGAGATGTGGATAGACATGTGAAGCGATGCCGATTGTGTCATTTGGCAAAAACAAGAAGTTAAAATTCTGGTTTGTACACTCCATTGCCAGTGCCAAATGCTCCATGGGAGGATGTGAGTCTTGATTTCATTTTGGGATTGCCAAGAACTCAAAGGAACAAGGATTCTATCATGGTTGTTATTGACAGATTTTCAAAAATGTCTCACTTTGTTCCATGCGACAAATCAAATGATGTATCTCATATTGCTGATTTATAATTTAAGGAGATTGTTAAATTGCATAGTATTCCAAGAACTATGGTGTCTGATCGAGATTCAAAATTTGTAAGTCATTTTTGGAGAACTCTTTGGAGGAAGCTGGGTACTTCTTTAAATTTTAGCAGCTCGCATAATCCACAAACCGATGGGCAAACTGAGGTAACAAATAGAAGCTTAAGAAATTTGCTTAGAAGGTATGTTGGCAAGAATATTAAGCAATGGGATGTCATTCTTCCACAAATTGAGTTTGCCTATAATCATTCTATGCATCATAGTATTGGTAAGAGTCCTTTTGAGGTAGTTTACGATGCTATTCCTGCTGTTCCTTTGCACTTAATCCCTCATTCTACAGCAAAGCAATTTAGTGGAGATGCTGATGAAAGAGCTAAGCAGATAAAGAAGCTGCATGAGGGTGTGAAAGCAACCATTGAGAAGTAAAATGAGAGGTATATGCAAGCTGCCAACAAACACAAAAAACATGTAGAGTTTAATGTAGGTGATTTGGTCTGGATTCATCTAAGGAAGGAGAGGTTTCCATCGGGCAAATTTAGAAAACTGAAACTAAAGGCTGATGGTCCATTCAAGGTGCTTAAGAGAATTGGCAAAAATGTTTATGAGATTGAGCTACCTAAAGATTACGTAGTATCCCCAACATTTAATGTAGCTGATTAAGTCCTTTTCATAATCTTATTGACGAAACAAACAAGGACTTGAGGACAAGTCTTTTTCAACCAGGGGGATTGACACAGGAGTGTCTTATTTGCTACAATCTGTTCATATGGACTATGCTGATAATATGATAATTTTTTAGCCAACAATATTGCCCCATAATCTTCAACTCTGTCAACTTAGATAAGACAGCTCATCAGCATATTCCCTACACAAAGGTAAAGCTGTGTCATGGTGCTTTTCTTCATGGCTAAGGAATACATTAAAGGAGGTGGTTGGCAGTAGTAAAGCACTTAATTTAGAAATTCCCTATGCATGAAGGGTCGTTTCATGCACTAGTATTTATTTTCATATTTAGGGCTTAGAAAAGCTTTTTAGAAAATAGAGGGTATTGGCAGAAGCTCTCTTAGTGTGCTCTTTTGAACTTTGTATCTCTTGGATGCATCATTGAGTGGTGAGTCTTTTGCTTTTAGTTCTGTATCCTTTTTTATTGTCATTATTAGGGTGGTAATCTTTCTGTATCCCTTTTAATTTTAAACTTGGTGGTGAGCTATTTTTTCATTTTTATCAAAGTTTCGTCAAGAGTTCGTTCCTTATCTTCTGTGACATTTTCTATCTGAATAACTGTTCTATCGATTTTGTTTCAAAATCTATTCTACATTTTTACCCTCCCCGGTATTATTCAGCTCCCTTTTCATTTTCTCCCATGTAACGATCTTACTCTTCCCCTCACGTTCTGTTTGTTTCTTCATATTTTCCCACCAAAAAGATGTATTCCGTTTGAGTTTGAGTGCCACAAGTTTGACCTTCTTTTGTTCTGGTGGTTCATGAAAATCAAAATTTTTTTTTATTGTATTAAGCCAATAGATAAAATCATGAACATATATTTTACCTTTAAATTCTAGAATATCTAATCTGGGGTTATATTTATTCTATCACTTGCCTTGGACTTCATATCTTCTCTGACATCTTCCGACTCCCTTGGAAAACGAGGTATATCATCATCAGAAGTAAACTCTCGAATGTCATTTTCATGCTGGTTGTGTCCACTTTGAAGTTCGTCGATTACTTCATTTTTTTCTTTTAGACTACGCAGCAATTTTCGTAGCTGCAACCTCAACGACTCAGCATCATCTTCATGGTTGCTACCTTTACCAACTATATCTTTTCCATTCTGCCTTGCCATGATCTCTAGCCTTTAGCTCTGATACCAAACTGATGATATCGGGGAGGGTAAAAATACAGAATGGATTTCGAAAGAAAATTGATAGAACAGTTGTTCAGATAGAAAATGTCATAGAAGACAAGGAACGAACTTTTGATGAAACTTTGATAAAAATGAAGAATAGTTCATCACCAAGTTTAAAATCAAAAGGGATACAAAAATATCACCACCCTAATGATAATAAACAAGGATACAGAACTGAAAGCAAAAGACTCACCACTCAACGACGCATCCAAGAAATACAGAGTTCAAAAAAACACTCCAAGAGAGCTTCTGCCAATATCCTCTGTTTTCTAAAAACCCTTTCGAAGCCCTAAACATGAAAATAAAAACTAATGCATGAAACAACCCTTCATGCATAGGAAATTTCGAAATTAAGTGCTTTATAACTGCCAAACACCTCCTTTAATGTATTCCTTAGCCATTAAGAAAAGCACAATGACATAGCTTTACCTTTGTGTAGGGAATATGTTGATGAGCTATCTTATCTGATCTGACAGAGTTGAAGATTATGTGACAATATTGTTGGCTAAAAAAATATCATATTATCTGCATATATTATCAGTATAGTCCAGATGAACAAACTGTAGCAAATTAGACACTCCTGTGTCATCTATATGAACATATTTTAGCAAATTAGATACGCCAATGTTAGCATAAAGTTTTTGCTGCCTCAAAATAAGAAAGATCTCTTTTAGATGATTCATATGCTCCTCTTCGCTCTTGTTGTATACCAATATATCATCAAAATAAACTACAACAAATATTCCAATGCATGGCTTAAGTGTATGATTCATAAATCTCATGAAGGTGCTAGGAGCATTAGATAGCCCAAATGGCATAACCGACCATTCATATAAGCCTTCTCAAGTTTTTAATGCTATTTTGCACTCATCTCCGGGCTGCATTTTTATTTAGTGATAGCCACTCAAATCAATTTTAGAGAACATATAAACACCACACAATTGATCAAGTAAATCATCTAACCTTGGAATAGGAAAGCGATATTCCACTGTAATTTTGTTGATGGTGCGACTATCCATGCACATTCTCCAAGAATCATCCTTCTTAGGCACCAACAAGGCTGGAACCGCACAAGGACTCATGCTCTCCCGAATTATCCCTTTTTTCACCAATTCATCAACCTACCTTTGAAGTTCTTCATGCTCCTTGGGACTCATTCTATATGATGCCTTATTAGGTAGAACAACCCTTGGAATGAGATCAATGTGATGTTGGATGACTCTCAAGGGTGGAAGGCCATGTGGAATCTCTTCTGGTATAACAAATGACAAGCATCAGTATGTTTGTAGCCATCATACAAAACCCTTCTATCATAATGCCAAGGTCTTCCCAACAGTACATGACAAGCATTCATAGGAGCAACATCATACCATACTTCATCTTTATAATACTTGCCAATAGAAAATAAAACTAAACATCTTTTAGTTACATTAATGTCATTTCTTTTCTGTAGCCAACATAACTGGTTTGGATGTGGATGAGGGATGGTGTCCAACTTTAGCTTTTGCACCATCTCCAAAGATATCACATTCTCAAAGCTACCGCTGTCGATGATCATCAAGCACACCTTACTAAGAGAAGTGCATTTAGTGTGAAATACATTTTTCCTCATACAACTTTCATCGTCAGCCACATAGGACACTTGTAAACTATGTTGCAATACAATAGACAAACCATGATCAGCATAAGTAATCTGTTCCTCATCATCATTGTATTTTGGTTCGTACTCAGCTTCATCCTCTCCTCCATCACTATGATCTTCAACCAAAGTTACAATCCTCCTATTTGGACAATCTGAAGCAATATGCCCAAAACGAAGACATTTGAAGCATTTTCGGCCACTTGGGGTAGAAGAATTAGGTGTTTTTTTGTTGCCAACAGACTCTTTACCCTTTTCTTGCACCTTCAATATCACCTTGCTTTGGATAGTAGACTTGGAAATTCCTCCTTTTGTATAGCCTTCTTTTGAGTCGTACCGAAAACTCTTTTCAAACTTCTATTGCTTTTCAACTTTTAATGCCTGCTTGCTCACATCATTTAAAGACCAATATGGTTGTAGTTGAACAACTTTAGCAATCTCATACTTTAGAACTCCTAAGTATCTTGCAATTGTTTGCTCTTCCGGTTCCACAAGCTCTCCTTTCAACATCAAATTATCGAATTTTGTAGTGTTCTCCTCCACACTTAGATCTTTTTGCTTGAAATCATATATTTTGAGAAAGATCTCTTGCCTATAATTATGAGGTAAATATTTTCTCTTGATCTCTCTTTTCATTTTCTCCCATGTAACGATCTTACTCTTCCCCTCACGTTCTTTTTGTTTCTTCAGATTTTCCCACCAAAAAGATGCATTCCGTCTATGTTTAAGTGCCATAAGTTTGACCTTCTTTTGTTCTGGTGGTTCATAAAAATAAAAAATTCTTTCTACTGTATTAAGCTAATCGATAAAATCATTAACATTTATTTTACCTTCAAATTCTGGAATATCTAATTTGGGATTATATTTATTCTGCCACTCATCTTGGACATTACTTCTTCTCCGACATCTTTTGACTCCCTTGGAAGACGAGGTATATCATCATCAGAAGTAAACTCTCGAATGTCATTTTCATGCTGGTTGTGTCTACTTTGAAGTTCGTCGATTATTTCATTTTTTTTTGTAGACTACATAGCAATTTTCGTAGCTGCAGCCTCAATGACTCAGTGTCACCTTCATGGTCGCTACCTTCACCAACTATATCTTTTCCGTTCCGCCTTGCCATGATCTCTTACCTTTCACTCTAATACCAAACTGATACTGGGGAGGGTAAAAATGTAGAATGGATTTCGAATGAAAACCGATAGAATAGTTGTTCAGATAGAAAATGTCACAGAAGGCTAGGAACGAACTTTTGATGAAACTTTGATAAAAATGAAAAATAGTTCACTACCAAGTTTAAAATCAAAAGGGATACAGAAAGATCACCACCCTAATGATAATAAATAAGGATATATAACTGAAAGCAAAAGACTCACCACTCAATGATGCATCCAAGAAATACAGAGTTCAAAAGAGCACTCTAAGAGAGCTTCTGCCAATATCCTCTATTTTCTAAAAACCCCTTCTAAGCCCTAAACAAGAAAATAAATACTAGTGCATGAAACAACCCTTTATGCATAGGGAATCTCAAAATTAAGTGCTTTACAACTGCCAACCACCTCCTTTAGCTATGAAAAAAAGCACCATGACACAGCTTTACCTTTGTGCAGGGAATATGCTGATGAGCTGTCTTATCTAAGTTGACTGAGTTGAAGATTATGGGGCAATATTGTTGGCTATAAAAATATCATATTATCAACATAGTCCATATGAATAGATTGTAGCAAATTAGACACTCCCGTGTCATCCATATGAACGGATTATAGCAACTTAGACACTCCCATGTCAGCATAAAGCTTTTGTTGCCTCAAAATAAGAAAGATCTCTTTCAGATTATTCATATGCTCCTCTTTGCCCTTGTTGTACACCAATATATCATCAAAATAATCTACAATAAATTTTCCAAAGCATGGCTTAAGTATGTAATTTATAAATCTCATGAACGTGCTAGGAGCATTAGATAGCCCAAATGGCATAACCAACCATTCATATTAGCCTTCTCTATTTTTAAATGCTATTTTTCACTCATCTCCGGGCCTCATTCTTATTTGGTGATAGACACTCCTCAAATCAATTTTAGACAAAATAGAAACACCACACAATTGATCAAGTAAATCATCTAACCTTAGAATAGGAAAGCAATAGTCTACTGTGATTTTGTTGATGGTGCGACTGTCCACGCACATTCTCCAAGAACCATCCTTCTTAGGCACCAACAAAGCTAGAACCATACAAGGACTCATGCTCTCCTGAATTAACCCTTTTTTCACTAATTCATCAACTTGCCTTTGAAGTTCTTTATGCTCCTTGGGACTCATTATATATACTTCCTTATTAGATAGAACAGCCCCTGGAATGAGATTAATGTGATGTTGGATGTCTCTTAAGGATGGAAGGCCATGTGGAATCTCTTCTGGTATAACATCTTCAAATTCTTCCAGGATTTGTTTCATGATTACTGGTGCCTCCTTGTGTTGTTTATTTTCCTCTACTACTACTAGAGCTATAATATGACAACCCTTATCTAATTCACCTTTGCATTCACCATAGGACATAAAAGCGCTAACATTCTTCTTTGGTGCACTGATTTCGGATGGTTGTAATGGAGCTAAGATAATCTTATTTTCATTCACCTTAAAAGAATAAGTATGTTTGTAGCCGTCATACAACACCCTTCTATCATAATGCCAAGGTCTTCTCAACAGCAAATGACAAGCATCCATAGGAGCAACATCACACTATACTTCATCTTTATAATACTTGCCAATAGAAAATGAAACTAAACATCTTTTAGTTACATTGATGTCATTTCCTTTCTATAGCCAACATAACTGGTATAGATGTGGATGAGGGATGGTGTCCAACATTAGCTTCTGTACCATCTCCACAGATACCATATTCTCAAAGATGTCGTTGTCGATGATCACCAAGCATACCTTGTTAAGAGAAGTGCATTTAGTGTGAAATACATTTTTTCTCACCCAACATTCATCGTCGGCCACATAGGACACTTGTAAACTATGTTGCAATACAATAGACAAACGATGATCAGCATAAGTAATCTCTTCCTCATCATCATCGTATTTTGGTTTGTCCTCAGCTTCATCCTCTCCTCCATCACTATGATCTTCAACCAAAGTTACACTCCTCCTATTTGGACAATCTGAAGCAATATGCCCAAAACCATGACATTTGAAGTATTTTCGGCCACTTGGGGTAGAAGAATTAGGTGTTTTTTTTGTTGCCAACTAATTTTTCACCCTTTTCTTGCACCTTTGATATCACCTTGCTTTGGACAGTAGGCTTGGACCTTCCTCCTTTTGTATAGTTTTCTTTTGAACCGTACCGAAAACTCTTTTCAAACTTCTGTTGTATTTCAACTTTTAATGCCAGTTTGCTCATATCATTTAAAGACCAATATCGCTATAGTTGAACAACTTTAGCAATCTTATACTTCAGACCTTCTAAGTATCTTGCAATTGTTTGCTCTTCCGGTTCCACAAGCTCTCATTTCAACATCAAATTATCAAATTCTGCAGTGTACTCCTCTATACTAAGATCTTTTTACTTGAAATCATGTATTTTGAGAAAGATCTCTTGCATATAATTATGAGGTAAATATTTTCTCTTCATCTCTCTTTTCATTTTCTCTCATGTAATGATCTTACTCTTCCCCTCACGTTCTCTTTGTTTCTTCAGTTTTTCCCACCAAAAAGATGTATTCCATTGAGTTTGAGTGCTACAAGTTTGACCTTCTTTTGTTCTGATGGTTCATGAAAATCAAAAATTCTTTCTACTATATTAAGCCAATCGATAAAATCATCAACCTTTATTTTACCTTCAAATTTTGGAATATCTAATCTGGGGTTATATTTATTCTATCACTCGTCTTGGACTTCATTTCTTCTTCGACATCTTCTCGACTCCCTTGGAAGATGAGGCATATCATTAGAAGTAAACTCTTGAATGTCATTTTCATGGTGGTTGTGTCTACTTTGAAGTTCGTTGATTATTTTATTTTTTTCTTGTAGACTTCGTAGCAATTTTCGTAGCTGCAGCCTCAATGACTTAGCGTCATCTTCATGGTCGTTACCTTCACCAACTACATCTTTTCCATTCTGCCTTGCCATGATCTCTAGCCTTTAGCTCTGATACCAAACTGATACCGGGGATGGTAAAAATGCAGAATGGATTTCGAAAGAAAATCGATAGAATAGTTGTTCAGATAGAAAATGTGACAAAAGACAAGGAACAAACTTTTGACGAAACTTTGAGAAAAATGAAAAATAGTTCACTACCAATTTTAAAATCAAAAGGGATACAAAAAGATCACCACTCTAATGATAATAAACAAGGATACAGAACTAAAAGCAAAAGACTCATCACTCAAGGACGCATCCAAGAGATATAGAGTTCAAATGAGCACTCCAAGAGAGCTTCTCTAATATTCTCAGTTTTCTAAAAGACCCTTTCAAAACCCTAAACATGAAAATAAATACTAGTGCATGAAATAACCCTTCATGCATAGGGAATTTCAAAATTAAGTCTTTTACAACTGCCAATCACCTCCTTTAATCGAAATTAAGTCCTTTACAACTGCCAACCACCTCCTTTAATGTATTCCTTAGCCATGAAGAAAAGCACCATGAGACAGCTTTACTTTTGTGCAGGGAATATGCTGATGAGCTGTCTTATCTGAGTTGATTGAGTTGAAGATTATGGGGTAATATTGTTGACTAAAAAAATTATCATATTATCAGCATCGTCCATATGAACAGATTGTAGCAAATTAGACAATCCCGTGTCACTTCTAGTGTGGTGTTTTTGGGATATATTATTTCAAAAGATGGAATCATGATGGATCAAAGTAAGGTAGAGGCTATTCTCAATTGGCCGACACCTGCTTCATTGCATGATGTGAGGAGTTTCCATGGCTTAACCTCATTTTATAGAAGATATATCAAGGGTTTCAGCTCTATTGTCGCTCCAATCACCAAATGTTTGAAATGTGATAAATTCAAATGGACTAGTGAAGCTAATGATGCTTTTGAGCTTTTAAAAAGAAAGGTGACCGAAGCTCCTATCTTAGTTCTACCAAATTTTGACAATGTGCTTGAAGTTGAATGTGATGCATCTAATATGGGAATTGGTGCTATTTTGAGTCAAGACGGAAAGCCCATTGCATTTTTTAGTGAAAAGCTGAATGATACAAGAGAGAAATACTCTACTTATGATAAGGAGTTTTTTGCGATTTATCGAGATTTGTCTCATTGGAGTCAATATCTTCTTGCCAAGCCATTTGTTCTATATTCTGATCATGAGGCATTAAAGTTCATTAATCACCAACACAAGCTAAACAAGAGGCATGCAGCTTGGGTGGAGTTTTTACAATCTTACAACTTTACAATCAAGCACAAATCTGGTGTTCAAAATGTAGTTGCTGATGCATTGAGCAGAAAACATTCTTTATTATCAACAATGAAAGTCAAAGTGGTTGGGTTTGAAACATTCAAAGATCTCTATGAGAATGATGTGGATTTCAGCTCAATATGGCAGAATTTTAAATCAGGTTCCTTTCCATAATTTTTTATTTTTGATGGTTTTCTTTTTCGAGCTAATGCTTTGTGTGTTCCATCTTGTTCTTTGAGACAAGTAATTCTAGCTGAAGCTCATGGTGGTGTTTTGGGAGGACATTTCGGTAGGGACAAGACTCTAGCTCTTGTTCAATCAAATTTCTACTGGCCTAAAATGTTCAGAGATGTGGATAGACATGTGAAGCGATGCCGATTATGTCATTTGACAAAAATAAGAAGTCAAAATTCTAGTTTGTACACTCCATTGCCAGTGTCAAATGCTCCAAGGGAGGATGTGAGTCTTGATTTCGTTTTGGGACTACCAAGAACTCAAAGGAACAAGGATTCTATCATGGTTGTTGTTGACAGATTTTCAAAAATGTCTCACTTTGTTCCATGCAATAAATCAAATGATGCATTGCATATTGCTGATTTATATTTTAAGGAGATTGTTAAATTGCATGGTATTCCAAGAACTATGATTTTTGATCGAGATTCAAAATTTGTAAGTCATTTTTGAAGAACTCTTTGGAGGAAGCTGGGTACTTCTTTGAATTTCAGTAGCTCGCATCATCCATAAACCGATGGGCAAACTGAGGTAACAAATAGAAGCTTGGGAAATTTGCTTAGAAGCTATGTTGACAAGAATATTAAGCAATGGGATGTCATTCTTCCACAAATTGAGTTTGCCTATAATCGTTCTATGCATCATAGTATTGGTAAGAGTCCTTTTGAGGTAGTTTATGGTGCTAATCCTACTAGTCCTTTGGACTTAATCCCTCATTCTACAAGAAAGCAATTTAGTAGAGATGCTGATGAAAGAGTTAAGCAGATAAAGAAGCTACATGAGGGTGTGAAAGCAACCATTGAGAAACAAAATGAGAGGTACATGCAAGCTGCCAACAAACATAGAAAACATGTGGAGTTTAATGCAGGTGATTTGGTCTGGATTCATCTAAGGAAGGAGAGGTTTCCGCCGGGCAAATTTGGAAAACTGAAACCAAAGGCTGATGGTCTATTCAAGGTGCTTAAGAGAATTAGCAAAAATGCTTATGGGATTGAGCTACCTAAAGATTACAGAGTATCCCCAACATTTAATGTAGCTGATTTAAGTCCTTTTCATAATCTTATTGACGAAACAAACAAGGACTTGAGGACAAGTCTTTTTCAACCAGGGGAGATTGACATGGGAGTGTCTAATTTGCTACAATCTGTTCATATGGACGATGCTGATAATATAATATTTTTTTTAGCCAACAATATTGCCCCATAATCTTCAACTCAATCAACTCAGATAAGACAGCTCATCAGCATATTTCCTACACAAAAGTAAAGCTGTCTCATGGTTCTTTTCTTCATGGCTAAGGAATACATTAAAGGAGGTGGTTAGCAGTTGTAAAGGACTTAATTTCGATTAAAGGAGGTGGTTGGCAGCTGTAAAGGACTTAATTTTGAAATTTCCTATATTTGAAGGGTTGTTTCATGCACTAGTATTTATTTTCATGTTTAGGGCTTTGAAAGGGTTTTTAGAAAACTGAGGATATTGGTAGAAGCTCTCTGGGAGTGCTCTTTCGAACTCTGTATCTCTTGGATGCATCCTTGAGTTGAGTCTTTTGCTTTTAGTTCTGTATCCTTGTTTATTGTCATTAGGATGGTGATCTTTCTATATCCCTTTTGATTTTAAACTGGGTGGTGAGATATTTTTCATTTTATCAAAGTTTCGTCAAGAATTCGCTCTTTGTCTCCTGTGACATTTTCTATCTGAACAATTGTTCTATCGGTTTTCTTTCAAAATCCATTGTGCATTTTTACCCTCCCCGGTATCATGTTCTAAAGAGAAGAGAACAAATCCAAGAAGAAGAAGAGGAGTGGTCTATCAAAATTGAAGCTTTGAGCAGAGATCTCTCCTCTTTTGCCAGTGTCTCTTTCTAAGCCCTAAACATGAAAATATATACTAGTGCATGAAACCACCCTTCATGCATAGGGAATTTCAAAATTAAGTGCTTTACAGCTGCCAACCACCTCATTTAATGTATTCCTTAGCTATGAAGAAAAGCACCATGACATAGCTTTACCTTTGTGCAGGGAATATGCTGATGAGCTGTCTTATCTGAGTTGACTGAGTTAAAGATTATAGGACAATATTGTTGGCTAGAAAAATATCATATTATCAGCATAGTCCATATGAACTGATTGTAGCAAATTAGACACTCCCACACCATCCATATGAACAGATTGTAGCAAATTAGACAGTCCTGTGTTAATCTCCCCTGGTTGAAAAAGACTTGCACTCAAGTCCATGTTTGTTTCATCAATAAGATTATGAAAAGGACTTAAAGCAGCTACATTAAATATTAAGGATACTCCATAACCTTTAGGTAGCTCAATCTCATAAGCATTTTTGCCAATTCTCTTAAGCACCTTAAATGGACCATCAACCTTTGGTTTCAGTTTTCCAAATTTGCCCGGTGTAAACTACTCCTTCCTTAGATGAATCCAGACCAAATCACCTGCATTAAACTCCATATGTTTTCTGTGTTTATTGGCAGCTTGCATGTACCTCTCATTTTGCTTCTCAATGGTTGCTTTCATACCCTCATGCAGCTTCTTTATCTGCTTAGCTCTTTCATCAAAATCTCCACTAAATTGCTTTGTTGTAGAATGATGGATTAAGTCCAAAGGACCAACAGGATTAGTGATACCGCGGAGGGTAAAAATGAAGAATAGATTTCGAAAGAAAATCAATAGAACAATAGTTCAGATAGAAAATGTCATAGAAGACAAGGAACGAACTTTTGATGAAACTTTGATAAAAATGAAAAATAGTTCACCACCAAGTTTAAAATCAAAAGGGACATAGAAAGATTACCACCCTAATGATAATAAACAAGGATACGAAACTGAAAGCAAAAGACTCACCACTCGAGGACACAAACAAGAGATATGGAGTTCAAAAGAGCACTCTAAGAGAGCTTCTGCCAATATCCTCCATATCTAAAAACCCTTTCTATTCTCTAAACATGAAAATAAATACTAGTGCATGAAACAACCCTTCATTCATATGAAATTTCGAAATTAAGTGCTTTACAACTGCCAACCACCTCCTTTAATGTATTCCTTAGCCATGAAGAAAAGCACCATGACACAGCTTTACCTTTTGGTAGGGAATATGTTGATGAGCTATCTTATTTATGTTGACTGAATTTTGAAATTAAGTGCTTTATAACTGCCAACCACCTCCTTTAATGTATTCCTTAGCCATGAAGAAAAGCACTATGACACAGCATTACTTTTGTGCATGGAATATGCTGATGAGCTGTCTTATTTGAGTTGACTGAGTTAAAGATTATGGAGCAATATTGTTGGCTAAAAAAATATCATATTATCAGCATAGTCCATATGAACAAATTGTAGCAAATTAGACACTCCCGTGTCAATCTCCTCTGGTTGAAAAAGACTTGTCCTCAAGTCCTTGTTTGTTTCTTCAATAAGATTATGAAACGGACTTCAATCAGCTACATTAAATGTTGGGGATACTCCGTAATCTTTAGGTAGCTAAATCTCATAAGCATTTTTGCCAATTCTCTTAAGCACCTTGAATGGACCATCAGCCTTTGGTTTCAGTTCTCCAAATTTACCTAGCGAAAACCTCTCATTCCTTAGATGAATCGAGAGCAAATCACCTCCATTAAACTCCATATGTTTTCTATGTTTGTTGGCAGCTTGCATGTACCTCTTATTTTGCTTTTAATGGTTGCTTTCACACTCTCATGCAGCTTCTTTATCTGCTTAGCTCTTTCATCAGCATCTCTACAAAATTGCTTTGTTGTAGAATGAGGGTTTAAGTCCAAAGAACCAGTAGGATTAGCACCATAAACTACCTCAAAAGGACTCTTTCCAATACTATGATGCATAGAACGATTATAGGCAAACTTAATTTGTGGAAGAATGACATCCCATTGCTTAATATTATTACCAACATAGCTTCTAAGCAAATTTCCTAAGCTTCTGTTTGTTACCTTAGTTTGCCCATTAGTTCGTGGATGATGCGAGCTACTGAAATTCAAAGAAGTACCCAGCTTCCTCCAAAGAGATCTTCAAAAATGACTTACAAATTTTGAATCTCGATCAGATACCATAATTCTTGGAATACCATGCAATTTAACAATCTCCTTAAAATATAAATCAGCAATATGAGATGCTAATTTATTGTATGGAATAAAGTGAGACATTTTTTAAAATCTATCAACAACAATCGTGATAGAATCCTTGTTCTTTTGAGTTCTTGGTAGTCCTAAAATGAAATCAAGACTCGCATCCTCCCATGGTGCATTGGCACTGGCAATGGAGTGTACAAACCAAAATTTTGACTTCTTGTTTTTGTTAAATGACACAATCGGCATTGCTTCACATGTCTATCCACATCTCTGAACATTTTAGGCCAGTAGAAATTTGATTGAACAAGAGCTAGAGTCTTGTCCCTACCGAAATGTCCTCCTAAAACACCACCACGAGCTTTAGCTAGAATTACTTGTCTTAGAGAACAAGATGGAAAACACAAAGCAATAGCTCGAAAAAGAAAACCATCAAAGAAAAAAAGATTATTGAAAGGAACCTAATTTACAATTCGGCCATATTGAGCCGAAATCCACATCATTCTCATAGAGATCTTTGAATGTTTCAAATCCAACCACTTTGACTTTCATTGATAATGAAGAATGTTTTCTGCTCAATGCGTCAGCAACAATATTTTGAACACCTAATTTGTGCTTGATTATAAAGTTATAAGATTGTAAAAACTCTATCCATGCTACATGCCTCTTGTTTAGCTTGTACTGGTGATTAATGAACTTTAATACCTTATGATCAGAATATAGAACAAAATGGCTTGGCAAGAAGATATTGACTCCAATGAGACAAAGCTCGATAAATCGCATAAAACTCCTTATCATAATTAGAGTAATTTCATTCTTGTATCGTTCAGCTTTTCACTAAAAAATGCAATGGGCTTTCCGTCTTGACTCAAAACAGCACCAATTCCTGTATTAGATGTATCACATTTGACTTCAAACACATTGTCAAAATTTGGTAGAACTAAGATAGGAGCTTTGGTCACCTTTCTTTTTAAAAGCTCAAAAGCATCATTAGCTTCACTAATCCATTTGAATTTATCAAATTTGAGACATTCGGTGATTGGAGCGACAATAGAGCTGAAACCCTTGATAAATCTTCTATAAAACGAATTTAAGCCATGGAAACTCCTCACATCATGGAATGGAGTAGGTGTTAGCCAATTGAGAATAGTCTCTATCTTACTTTGATCCATCATGATTCCATCTTTTGAAACAACATACCCCAAAAATATCACACTAGAAGTAAAGATATCTCACTTCTTTAGATTAGAATAAAGCTTTTGCTGCCTCAAAATAAGAAAGATCTCTTTGAAATGATTCATATGCTCCTCTTCGCTCTTGTTGTACACCAATATATCATCAAAATAAACTACAACAAATATTCTAATGCATGGCTTAAGTATGTCATTCATAAATCTCATGAAGGTGCTAGGAGCATTAGATAGCACAAATGGCATAACCAACTATTCATATAAGCCTTCTCTAGTTTTAAATGCTGTTTTCCACTCATCTCCGGGCCTCATTCTTATTTGGTGATAGCCACTACTCAAATCAATTTTAGAGAAAATATAACACCACACAATTGATCAAGTAAATAATCTAACCTTGGAATAGGAAAGCGATAGTCCACTGTGATTTTGTTGATAGTGCGACTATCCATGCACATTCTCCAAAAACCATCCTTCTTAGGCACCAACAAGGCTGGAACCGTACAAAGACTCATGCTCTCCAGAATTAACCCTTTTTTCACCAATTCATCAACTTGCCTTTGAAGTTCTTCATGCTCCTTGGGACTCATTCTATATGCTGTCTTATTAGGTAGAACAGTCCCTAAAATGAGATCAATGTGATGTTGGATGTCTCTCAAGGGTGGAAGGCCATGTGGAATCTCTTTTGGTATAACATCATCAAATTCTTCCAGGATTTGTTTCATTATTGTTGGTGTCACCTTGTGTTGTTCATTTTCCTCTACTATTACTAGAGCCATAACATGACCACCCTTATCTAATTCACCTTTGTATTCACCATAGGACATAAAAGCTCTAACTTTCTTCTTTGGTGCACTGATTTCAGATGGTTGTAATGGAGCTAAGATAATCTTCTTTTCATTTACCTTAAAAGAATAAGTATGTTTGTAACCATCATACAAAACCCTTCTATCATAATGCCAAGGTCTTCCCAACAGCAAATGACAAGCATCCATAGGAGCAACATCACACTATACTCCATATTTATAATACTTGCCAATAGAAAAGAAACTAAACATCTTTTAGTTACATTGATGTCATTTACTTTCTGTAGCCAACATAACTGGTATGGATGTGGATGAGGGATGGTGTCGAACTTTACCTTCTTCACCATCTCCAAAGATACCACATTCTCAAAGCTGCCGCTATCGATGATCACCAAGCACACCTTGCCAAGAGAAGTGCATTTAGTGTGAAACACATTTTTCCTCACCCAACTTTCATCGTCGGTCACATAGGACACTTGTAAACTACGTTGTAATACAATAGACAAACGATGATCATCATAAGTAATCTCTTCCTCATCATCATCGTATTTTGGTTCGTCCTCAGCTTCATCCTTTCCTCCATCACTATGATCTTCAAACAAAGTTACACTCCTCCTATTTGGACAATCTGAAGCAATATGCCCAAAACTATGACATTTGAAGCATTTTCAATCACTTGGGGTAGAAGAATTAGGTGTTTTTTTATTGCCAACAGATTCTTCAACCTTTTTTTTTTTGGTAAGTAAAAGTAAATTGATTATGTGTAAAGTTTCTATAAATAGCTTTGTCTATACAAGTCATAGACAAAGTCAGGTAACTCATTGAGTACACATGCAGTAGTTATGACTACACATACTGTAGACTTTAACTCCTAACTATAGCCAACATGTTAAGATATGCCAAGACTACTAGTGGGTACAGCATTTAATATCATGCTAAAGATCGTTAGCTAATAGCAAAATTGAATTTGACAAAAATATCTTTTCTCTTCGTGTAAAGTGCTCCATTTTGAGATCGTACTCCATGCATGATCTTGAGTCTCTAATAATCTCTGTCAAGAGCTGAGCATTGTTTGTGTGTTGACACTCAAAGATTCTTCTACATCTCTCTTTCCACATCCACCAAACAGCACATCTGAAAGTAACCTTTGCCAGTTGTGTAAGAGGCCCTTTTCTTGAGAAACATTGCATGAGGTCACCTAATTCTTGATGTAAGTTTGGTTGCGGTGGCCTATTGAGTTCAAATCGCTGGAGAATCTCCTTCCATATCCATTTAGTATAATCACAAGCAAAATAGAGGTGGTCAACAGTTTATTCTTGTTGGATACAAAGGGAGCATCGGTTAACATGATAAATACCTCTTTTCTTCATATTATCTATTGTTGGTAGTTTATTAAGAAGGACCTACCATGTCCAACTACTTGGGATCCACTTATTATTTTTTTGCCTGATTTGATTCCATGCGGATATTGCACTAAATTTGCCATTGTCATAAGGCCAAATAAGTATATCTGAAGGGTTGTTCTTGATTGGGATAGCTTTGATAATCGACCAAAGTGATAACATTTCAGGAGAAATAGGATTAGGAAGACACTAGGTACCGTTAGCAATGAAATTGAAAACCTTCCAATCTTTTGGAGCCCCAAGGTCTTTTCATATTCTGTCCCCATATAATTGAAATATACTCTTCCCATTTATCCAAGGATCGTACCACATATTAGTACTAGTTCCAGAAGAGATTGCATAAGAAATGTGTTTGATTAGCCAATTCCTTGCCTTTAAAATTCTTTTCCAAGCTGCAGAGTGATATGTTCTTGTTGAAATTTCCCAAATTGATTCATTTGAAAGGTACCTAGCAGAAACCCAATGTGACCATAAGGAACATTTATTTTGCAAACGATCCCACAATTGTTGTACCAAACATGCTTTATTCCAATATCTAATATTTCTCAAGTTCAACCCCCTTTCATCTTTCGGTTTGCATATGTTGTCCCAATTTACCATATGCATTGCCTTACCATTTATGTCATTCCAGAAGAAGTTCATTAATAACCGTTTAATATCTTGTATAAGTCCAACAGGCAGAAGAAAAGCATTAGACCAATATATAGAGTAAGAGTGCAACAACGAACGGATGAGTTTAAGTCGTCCTGCTTTTGATAGAAGCCTATTTTTCTAGGAAGAAATTCTATTCTTTATTTTTTGCAGGATAGGCTGATAGTGGGTTTTATGAATGCTAGTGGATATGAGTGGGAGACCTAGATAAAGAACTGGCAGACTTTCCTCTAACCCCTAGAGTGTGTGTAATAAAGTCCTTGTCCTCAACGCAAGGACCCATATAGACTTTACTTTTCACATGATTTAACTGAAGGCCAGAAACCATACCAAAGTCATTTAGAATAGTAGATAGGTTCCTCACCGAAGTTGGATCATTCTGGAGAAATATAATTAAATCATCTGCAAAAGTTATGTGTGATATGTGAATAGAACCAGCATTTGGTACCTTAATGCTGCCATTCAAAATTGCCTGTTCCAACATACAACTAAGTCCTTCCATTGCAATAGTAAAGAGATATGGAGAGAGTGGATCACCTTGTCGGATGTCATTCGTGCTCCCAAAAAAACCAATAGGTGAGCCATTAAAGAGTATCGAAAACTTTGGAGTTTCCAAGCAACTTTGAATCCAATTTACCCATTGCTGTGGGAAGTTCATATCGATGAGCATCTTATAGATAAATTTCCTATTGACGGAATCAAAGGCTTTCCGTAAATCAGCTTTAAAACATATTTTCGTCCCTTTTGTTTTTGAGTGCAAATCCTTGACCAAGTCATTTGCAAGCAGAATATTTTGATGTATACTTCTCCCTTTAATAAAAGTTGCCTGATTAGGACTAATGATCTTGTGTATTACCTTTTGCATTCTATCTGCCAACACTTTAGAGATGATTTTGTAAATAAAGTTGCATAATGATATGGGTCGATAGTTCTCCAGTGAATCAGCCCTTGCATTCTTGGGAATTAAGGAAATAAAAGTGTAATTCATCTCTCTAAGAATATGACTTGTAGAGAAAAAATGTTGGCAAGCCTTAATCACATCATTTCCAATAATAGACCATGCAATTTGGTAAAATTTAGTTGGAAATCCATCTAGACCTGGGTTTTTGTTCTTTGGTGACTTAAAGACAACTCTTACAATTTCATCATCTGTAATTGGGGCATTGAGGATTGAAATGGCTTCTGTATCAAGCTTTCTAGTTGGCTCCACATGAATGTTATTAGGTTGCACCATTTGATTGAGTAAGGAATAAAAAAATTGCTCAGTGTATGCTTTAACCTCATCTAGATTCTCAATTAGATTACCATATTTGTCTCTGCATTTTCTGATGCGATTAACTGCCCTTCGAGTAGCAATGGAAGCATAGAAAAACTTAGTATTGGAATCCCCTAGAGTAAGCCAATGCTATCAAGACTTCTGCTTTGCAAAACTTTCCGCCTACTTTAAGGCTTGCATGAAGTTATTTCTGGCTTCTGTCTCTTTGTAAATAAGATTCTCATCTTGGGGCTGAAGTTGTAGCTCATGTTGCATTGCCATTAGTTCTTTTCTGCAAATTTGAACCCAGATGGTAATATTTCCAAAGGTGTTTGCATTCCACTCCTTAAGTGCGGCTTTACAGGCCTTGAGCTTTTGACATAAGATGTAAGTTGGCGAACCATGTATATTAACATTCCATGCTAATCTGATAATATCAAGGAATTGAGGATGTGTGCTCCACATATTAAAAAATCTAAATGGTTTCTTACCTCTGGGTGTTGCTTTGTTTGCGTGTATATACATTAAGGAATGATTAGAAAATAATGGTGCATCATACTCAAGAAGTGAATCAGGGTAAACTGTTAACCATTCTTGATTAATCAAACACCTGTCAAGTCGAGCCATTATTTTTTTGTTAGCAGTGTCTATGTAATTATTAAAACTTTGAAGCTAACTTTCGGAAAGTTGTCTACCCCCCACTTTTTCATTTGTGTATCGAACAGTATTAAAATCGCCCAGAACAATCCAAGGCACATTACGACAGTCATTTGCAATGTTAGTCAGATCAGTCCATAGTATATTTTTTTCTTGCATACTGTTTGAAGCATATATACCAGTGAAATTGAATTGATAGCCATTCTTTTTGTCCTCTACCTTTAGATCAATGAATTGATCAGTAGCAGAAATAAAGCAAGCATTAATAGAGTTAGGATGTCATAAGACCCATATTCTACCAAATGTTTCACTAGAGTCATTGGTAAACAGTTATACATTCGACTATATTAAGTTCTTTTGAGCAAGAATGAGCGATTTTTTAATTTTTGTTTCTATGAGAATAGCAATATCACATGCGGCAGACTTGATTATTCTGTTGAGCTCTTGATATTTTTAAAGATTATTAAGTCCACGAACATTCCAGCATATTATCTTCATCAGAAAAAACAAATGGAAAAGGAAGTAAGAGACGAAGTTTTAGGATCGGAGCGGCACTAAGAGGGGGGGGTGAATTAGTGCAGCGGATTAAAACGTCGGTTTTGGAAACTTTTTTGTACGATAAAAATCAAACTCGGAAGTGCTTAACTTGAAAGCGTGTTCGTAAATGTGTGCAGCAAAAGTAATGAGGAAGTAAAGCACTTATAAAGATTTGCAGTAAGGTAAAGCATAATAAATAATTGCAAACCAGTGAACATGCCAATTTTAAAGTGGTTCGGTCAAGATGACCTACATCCACTTGCGAAGCCTTCTTCGATGAGGCTCCCAACTTCCACTAGCAAATCACTTTGAAGGGAAAGGACAAATACTCCTCTTACAACTTTTTACAAGTGGTTCACACTCTTACAAAGTTTCAACGAGAAAGAAGGAGGTGGACACTCAAGCAATTGAAAACAAGACTTGCTAAAGACTTTGCTAAGGCTTTTATCTTAATCTATTGCTTCTCAAAAGTTGTAATCTCTGCTGAGAATTGAGGGGTATTTATAGGCCTCAAGAGGATTCAAATTTTGGCTCCAAAGTTTGAATTCTCTTTGGTTCCCGAAGCTAGCGGTGCCACCGCCTGTCAGTTCTGACACTGACAGTGTACTAGGCGATGCCACCGCCTAGTCTAGTGGTGCCACCGCCTAGCTCTTCGGGTACTAGGTGGTGCCACCACCCAGACCGGCGAGACCACCGCCTTATCCTCGGGCTCTGGGCGGTGCCACCGCCTACACTATTTCAGCTCACTAGTTGGGCTCCAAACTTGGCCCAAATTAGTCCGAACTTGGGCCCAATTGGCCCCTACTTGGGTTATAAGATTAACACCTAATCCTAACCATAATTAACATGCTAACTACGAATTTAAAGACATTTCCTAAGCTATTACAAAGTCTGCAAGTCAAGATTTCTTCCGGCAAGCTTCCGGCGAACTTCCGGCGGTCTTTCGATAAACTCTCGGAAACTATTCTGCGGACTCCCAGTAAGCTCTGAGACTTCACGATTTGATCTTAGCGAGTTTCGACGAGCTTCTTCGGCAAGCTATGATCTTTCTCAGTGAGCTCCGTGAACTTCCGACGAACCTTCCGGCGAGCTTCCGAAAACCCATCAGCAAGCTCCCTACTCATTCTCGGCTAGTTCCGACAGCATTCCCGATGAACCTTTGGACTTCCGTCGGACTCTCGAACTCCCAACGAATCCTTCGCGCTTGACTCCGGCACTTTGTTTTGCTTTATGTCTTCATCGTTATCATAGTTAATCCTGCACACACAAGCCAAAACTCTACTCCGATCTAGACAATTATTACAACGCAAATTGACATTCTGTTGCCCGACACGTTATTGGTTGGTGCTTCATCCTATTCTTCAGCGCATCGTCCTCTCTTGCGGCTTACTGCCCAATCGGCGGTTGACCTCCGCAACCCCGATATCCTTGGTACAATTCCACTCTCCTTGGCCCGATACTTGACGTCCGAAGCATTCTGCCATCCAATATCCTGACGTGATCTCCTCCGGCGCAACGTCAATTCCTCCTACGTCGATTGTCTAATCTTGATCGAGTAGACCTACATCACTCAAAATGTAGTTAAATATCTAAACACAATCAATTAGTTTCATCATCAAAATCCGAGATTCAACAATCTTCCCCTTTTTGACGATGACAACTAATTGATGACTATCGGAGTTAACCTTAACTCCCCGGAGTTTAACCAAACTCCCCGTTTCAATATGCCATTGATAGAACACTTGGATTATCCCAAATCCAAGCAACATTCATCACATGTTATGAAAAACATTTAAACCATCATGTAAATATATATAAAATATTTAATTCAATGCATGAAGTCATCAATATACTTCTCCCCCTATGTCATCAACAAAAAGGAGAAGTAGCTCTAGCTATTTTAAGAGATATGCAAGTTTTTGTAACATGAAGCTAGATTTTTATCATAACATATAAGCACAAAAGCATAGCAAGATTCTTAAGTTCAATCATGGCAATTCAACACTTGCTTCTTGTACAAGATTGCACTTTGCTTTTCTTTGCATGTTCTAACTAGCAAAAGCTTTCTCCCCTTTGTTTTTGTCGAAAAGAAGAGAAGAGTACAAGCTAGCCAACATTTGATTAGCTAGCAATCTTTCTCCCCCTATGTCATTGCCGAAAAGAAGGAGAGGAACCAATGATTTAGACTTTTACATAAATTATGAATTTGCATCAATCAATATTTCAATCATCACATGATACATACAAGACAAAAATGCAAAGAAATTATGTCATGAAAGACATCAATTGTTAAACATGATATGATAATAGTCTCAAATTTTCAATTTGCGATACATGTGATACATTACGATACTAAAAAATTTAATGCGATGCTTTTATGGATATCAACCTATTTTTATACAAAGCATGGCAAGAGCAATTATATTGCAAGCTTTCTAAGTTTTACAATTTTTGCTTCTTTTGAGATAGCAATTCTTTGCTTCTCTACAAGCTAGCACCTTTTACGATATGCAAGTTTTACTACATACAAGCTAGCAAATTTAAAGATGTGCAAGTTGGCATATTTGCTTTTCTTTGCAATGTGCATGATAGCATTTCTTTGTAATGTTCAAGATAGCAAAGTATACATCATTCTAGCTAGCAAATTAAAGATGTTCAAGAAAGCAAGCTCTTCTTCTCTTTTGAGAAGTGTCATTTTTGCTTCTTTTGAGATAGCAATTCTTTGCTTCTCTACAAGCTAGCAAATTAAAGTAAATAGCAAAAGAAGAGAAAAAAAGTAACCAAAAAAAAAAAAGAAAAAAAAAAAAAAAAAAAAAAAAAAAAAAAAAAAAAAAAAAAAAAAAAAAAAAAAAAAAAAAAAAAAAAAAAAAAAAAAAAAAAAAAAAAAAAAAAAAAAAAAAAAAAAAAAAAAAAAAAAAAAAAAAAAAAAAAAAAAAAAAAAAAAAAAAAAAAAAAAAAAAAAAAAAAAAAAAAAAAAAAAAAAAAAAAAAAAAAAAAAAAAAAAAAAAAAAAAAAAAAAAAAAAAAAAAAAAAAAAAAAAAAAAAAAAAAAAAAAAAAAAAAAAAAAAAAAAAAAAAAAAAAAAAAAAAAAAAAAAAAAAAAAAAAAAAAAAAAAAAAAAAAAAAAAAAAAAAAAAAAAAAAAAAAAAAAAAAAAAAAAAAAAAAAAAAAAAAAAAAAAAAAAAAAAAAAAAAAAAAAAAAAAAAAAAAAAAAAAAAAAAAAAAAAAAAAAAAAAAAAAAAAAAAAAAAAAAAAAAAAAAAAAAAAAAAAAAAAAAAAAAAAAAAAAAAAAAAAAAAAAAAAAAAAAAAAAAAAAAAAAAAAAAAAAAAAAAAAAAAAAAAAAAAAAAAAAAAAAAAAAAAAAAAAAAAAAAAAAAAAAAAAAAAAAAAAAAAAAAAAAAAAAAAAAAAAAAAAAAAAAAAAAAAAAAAAAAAAAAAAAAAAAAAAAAAAAAAAAAAAAAAAAAAAAAAAAAAAAAAAAAAAAAAAAAAAAAAAAAAAAAAAAAAAAAAAAAAAAAAAAAAAAAAAAAAAAAAAAAAAAAAAAAAAAAAAAAAAAAAAAAAAAAAAAAAAAAAAAAAAAAAAAAAAAAAAAAAAAAAAAAAAAAAAAAAAAAAAAAAAAAAAAAAAAAAAAAAAAAAAAAAAAAAAAAAAAAAAAAAAAAAAAAAAAAAAAAAAAAAAAAAAAAAAAAAAAAAAAAAAAAAAAAAAAAAAAAAAAAAAAAAAAAAAAAAAAAAAAAAAAAAAAAAAAAAAAAAAAAAAAAAAAAAAAAAAAAAAAAAAAAAAAAAAAAAAAAAAAAAAAAAAAAAAAAAAAAAAAAAAAAAAAAAAAAAAAAAAAAAAAAAAAAAAAAAAAAAAAAAAAAAAAAAAAAAAAAAAAAAAAAAAAAAAAAAAAAAAAAAAAAAAAAAAAAAAAAAAAAAAAAAAAAAAAAAAAAAAAAAAAAAAAAAAAAAAAAAAAAAAAAAAAAAAAAAAAAAAAAAAAAAAAAAAAAAAAAAAAAAAAAAAAAAAAAAAAAAAAAAAAAAAAAAAAAAAAAAAAAAAAAAAAAAAAAAAAAAAAAAAAAAAAAAAAAAAAAAAAAAAAAAAAAAAAAAAAAAAAAAAAAAAAAAAAAAAAAAAAAAAAAAAAAAAAAAAAAAAAAAAAAAAAAAAAAAAAAAAAAAAAAAAAAAAAAAAAAAAAAAAAAAAAAAAAAAAAAAAAAAAAAAAAAAAAAAAAAAAAAAAAAAAAAAAAAAAAAAAAAAAAAAAAAAAAAAAAAAAAAAAAAAAAAAAAAAAAAAAAAAAAAAAAAAAAAAAAAAAAAAAAAAAAAAAAAAAAAAAAAAAAAAAAAAAAAAAAAAAAAAAAAAAAAAAAAAAAAAAAAAAAAAAAAAAAAAAAAAAAAAAAAAAAAAAAAAAAAAAAAAAAAAAAAAAAAAAAAAAAAAAAAAAAAAAAAAAAAAAAAAAAAAAAAAAAAAAAAAAAAAAAAAAAAAAAAAAAAAAAAAAAAAAAAAAAAAAAAAAAAAAAAAAAAAAAAAAAAAAAAAAAAAAAAAAAAAAAAAAAAAAAAAAAAAAAAATTGGCAAGTGTTACATTTGTATCTTTTCTTTAGATGTGCAAGAAAGTAAGCAAGTTTTTGCATTTTCTTGACTTGTGCAAGCTAGCTAATTTCTCTTTGAGATGACCCTTTACATCAATTCAAGATAGCACATTAGCAACTCTTTCTCTCCCTTTGTCATTGGCAAAAAGAAAGGAAGATTCAAGTCATGAATATCAAAATAATAATTTTATCATGAATATTTCATCATTGCATGCATCATGAATATTGGGGGGTAGACAGCTTTCAGAAAGTCAGCTTCAAAGTTTTAATGATTACATAGATACTGCTGCATTGATTGATATGAAATCTGTGGGTAATTGGCTCTCCTGAAGTAATCAAAGTGCTGCTAATAGAAAAATAATGGCTAGACTCGATAGATGTCTAATTAATCAAGAATGGTTAATAGTTTAACCTAATTCACTTCTTGAGTATGATGCTCAATTATTTTCTGATCATTCTTTAATGTACATACACGCAGATAAAGCAACACCAAAAGGCAAGAAACCGTTTAGATTCTTTAACATGTGGAGTACTCATCCTCAGTTCCTTGATTTTATCAGATCAGCTTGGAGTGTTAATGTGCAAGGATCTGTTAGAACCCTTGCAGATTCTAAGCTTGGGGTTGATCTCTTTAGGGAATCGGCCTCCTTGGAACTCTATAGGGGTTCCTGCTAGTCATAGGTGCCCAACAAGCCAATCACGTGAGTGATGGCACGTGTGACTTGACACAGAATCTTTTTTGCTTATTATATTTCGGCATTTATCACTTTATATATTGTCTATTGCATGTATATATTGTGATGTCCTTGGATCTGTGTAATGGGAATCGAATCGTGATGAGATCACGATAATAAGACCGATTTACCTTTAAACACAGATCCTAAATAATCCCGGTCATAGGTTACTCGAGAGGGACATCGTGATAACTGGACAGACTGGTGTGCTGTATACCCGTCGATATGATGGATGCAGTTGGTCTCATAGCTACTTGTGTTGGGACAATAGGGATATAGTACAGGTGCTCATTGGAGAATGAATTCACTGATTGATCCGCTTACGGAATACTAGATGGTTGATGATGCCTTATTGTCAGACAGCAATTCTGTAGTCCTAGTGGTGTATCTGGTCCTTAGACTTGAGACACCAAGGATGTCCTGTATGAGTGCTCCACTCTTTGATACCAGACTTATAGGTTTGGCTGTCCCAGATCTAGTACAGTTGGTCATTGGGAGCGGTAGTCGACCTTACAAGGGCTATTGAGTGTCGATCGAGGATCATTCACTCTCGGCGTCATGAGAGGAATATCCCATATGTTCTTGCTCAGACAAATCCCTGGCCAGGGTCATTCGGTTGAGAGAGAAAGAGTTCTCCTGGAGAATCCGATTAGAGCGAGACCTCGAGTAAAAATCGTATGGGTATGACAACACCATGCCCGATATACGGTCTCTCGGATATTAGATGGATGAGAGACTATAGGTACACGGTAACTGTAGGACAGACAGGTCCAATGGATTGGATTCTCCTGTATCGTCTGGGGACTACGGCGTAGTTAGTGGCCTAATCCGTCCGTAGTCGATGAGTCGAGTGAATTATTATAGAGATAATAATTCACTAAGCCAGAAGGAGTTCTGACAGCTATGACTCACGGCTAGCTCGATATTGGGCCTAGAGGGTCACAGCACATATGGTAGGCGTTGCGATGAGTAGAGGTTCAGATATGAGATATCCGCCGAGCCCCTATCTTATTGGATATGCAATAAGCCCCTGAATTATTGGATCCCATGGACGAGATCCAATAAAAGCCCATGAGAGATTATTGGATATTGATCCACTAATCTAAAAGGCTTGGATAATTGGATGCAGATCCAATACCCATTAGGGGAGGATCCATTACGGTTTGATAGGGCCTCTATAAATAGGAGGGATTCAGAGCCTCATAGGCTAGAGCCTTTGCTTGCCTCTCCTATTCTCCTCCCCCTCTCCCCACCTCAAAGTAGGCCTGGTATGGGGATCTACGGCGTAGTGGCCTACTCGTCCGTAGTCGATGAGTCGAGTGAATTATTATAGAGATATAATTCACTAAGCCAGAAGGAGTTCTGACAGCTATGACTCACGGCTAGCTCGATATTGGGCCTAGAGGGTCACACACATATGGTAGGCGTTGCGATGAGTAGAGGTTCAGATATGAGATATCCGCCGGAGCCCCTATCTTATTGGATATGCAATAAGCCCCTGAATTATTGGATCCCATGGCGAGATCCAATAAAGCCCATGAGAGATATTGGATATGATCCACTAATCTAAAAGGCTTGGATAATTGATGCAGATCCAATACCATTTAGGGGAGGATCCATTACGGTTTGATAGGCCTCTATAAATAGGAGGGATTCAGAGCCTCATAGGCTAGAGTGCTTGCCTCTCTATTCTCCTCCCCCTCTCCCCACCTCAAAGTAGGCCTGGAGTTTTTGAGGAGCGTCGTCACAGCCCTACTGTGTGGATCACCGCTAGAGAGGAGGATGCTTGACCTACTTCATCCTCTTCTAGAGATCTGCAAAGAAACAGGGATATACGATCTCCCTAGGTAACATAATTTATCTTATACATAGTTATTTTCGTGGATTTATGCGCACCAATCTTCGCACGACGATGAACATCCTTTTGGGAAATTGGGGATTTTGTTTTTCTTGATCTTCCGTTGCGCATGTGATGTCGCCCCCAAGATTTCCCAATAGTGGTATCAGAGCCACGTTGTTCTAGCGAATGATTGGTTTTTGAACTGCGTGTGTTGTGTTTAGGAAGAATTTTGATGTCAAAATCGTTGACACAAAAGCGAGAAAGGGCAGCAACAGTTGCTGCCCTCGATGTGCTTGCGTGCAACCGCAGGCAGCATAGCGCCGACGCATGTGCAGGCGCTTCGCCTGCAGCAGCCGGGCGACAGCCTGCATGCAGCAAGCTTGCAGCTGACGGGGCTAGTAGCCCGCGGGTGCCCCACCCGCGGGCGCAGCCTGAGGCGGGTGCCGGCAAGCAGGGCCGCAGGCACGGTGGCCACTTACGTGCGGGCACAGTGCCCGCACGTAAGGACGGCGCCTGCGGGTGCTGGACCCACGGGCGCAAGCGGCGCTAGCCGACGCTAGGCTCGCGCGCAAGCCGCCAGCAGCGGCGGCAGCAAGCCCCAACGGGCGGCGCTGGCCTGCTGGTGTGACTCCGCCCACGGGCAAAGGCGTCGCGCGGTAGAGGCACCTACGGGTGCTGCGGTGGATAGGGCTGCCCACTGGGGCGCCCGCCAACCAGGGTGCCACCCACAAGCACACCGCCCGCAAGCGAGGGCAGCGTCCTGCCCTCCGCCGCACAGGCTGCCGCCAGCAGGGTGGCGGCAACAGTAGCAGTAGAAAGGGAGAGAAGGGGTTAGGGTTTGTAGGACAAAAAGATAGTTTTACCCCTGTGAATTTTTGAAATTCCAATTTCTATCCTTTGACCAAACTACAAAAATACCCCTTCAAAATTCAAAAATTTCCCTACATATCCCTAATTTTAGAAAATATTAATTAATTAAAAGGTTTAGTTGATTATTATTTTCATTATTATCTAGTAGTCCTATATGATAATGATTTATACATGTGATGTATGATGTGTGGACCGTGTGATGTGTGTACTTGTGATTATTATTATTGGGGCCTGTGAGCCTCTATTATATTTCTCGTTTTTTGTCGGGCCTGCGTGCCTATGATTAAATTGTAATCACATGAGGAGGTGCAGCGGGAGCGTGGATGCGATAGCAGGACCCACGAGACGAACGATCGCGATGCATGGAGATGCATCGAGATGTCGACGGAACCGACGAGGACGAGATGGATGATCACAAGGCATGAAGATGCACTGTTGCACACACATAGATCTAGATGTGAGTGATTAGGCCTATTGGCTCGGGCTTGATCACATTAGGTTGTGGTCCATGATCATCTGGTGTGATTGATTATACACATACTAGATATGTATATATATTTGCATGCGATGTAGATATATATTAAATATGTATATGTGTGACATGTCATATTAGGAGACCAAATCATAGAAACATCTCTCTCGATAATATTAAGTCGGTAAACGTGAGACAAATAGATTGACTCACGTAGCCTTCCATCGTTATAGATAGGAACCGATTCCCGATGTAGGTTGAGTTGGTTGAGTCCCTCGAGGCTCACCTATATCGCGATTCGCTTTCTTACTTACGACATAGATATGTCACCGGTGACCTGAGGGCATGGTATGCTTGGTTGAGTCCCTCGAGGGTATATCATCAAATCAGACTCATCTTGTAACGAAGGTGTTGACTTAACCGAACATCATGGTTGGTCGAGTCCCTCGAGACCATGGTGATTCGGAGGCCGAACAGGACAGGAATCACAAGGAGTTGTGATCGGCAAGAGTTGCCTACCTTCTGGGCTTAGTGTGATTGGTCGAGTCCCTCGAGGTTACACTAAGACGCTGATTGAATCTTGATCCCCACTAGAAGTCTGCCAGAGACTTCCGTTTCACGTGTTGAGGGTGTCGCGTGACTAGTTAGTAAAATAGTGGGAGCATATTAAGATAGAAATTCATATCTTGATAGTTTATTTCTTGCAAAATCTGCATGTTATTTATTCCTGCTGCATCTTTATTTTCAGAAAATGTCGCTTTCAAATCCCTTACGTGGCAAACTTGATGTCAATCACCTCACTAGTCCAAATTATACGGATTGGCTCTGCAACTTGAGAATTGTTCTCACGACGGAGAAAATCGTATACGTCCTTGATACAGTGATGCCTACGCCCGAGGAAGGGGCAAGCGAGGATGAGATCGCTCGCTACGTGAAGTACATTGATGACTCCACTCTTGCTCAGTGCTATATGTTGGGCTCTATGACTCCTGAGTTACAGAGACAATATGAAAAGATGGATGCTAGATCCATTCTCCTACATGTTCATAAATTATTTGAGGAACAGGGAAGAACTCAGCGATATGAGATGTCCAAGAGCCTCTTCCGCACTAGGATGACTAAGGGGGCACCGGTTCAAAATCATGTCCTAAAGATGATTGAGTGGATGGAGAAACTCACAAGTCTAGGAATGGTCCTAGAGGATAACTTGTGTGTGGATATCGTGCTTCAGTCCCTACCAGATTCCTTTTCACAGTTCATAATGAATTATAATATGAACAAGCTTGAGGTAACTCTCTCAGAGCTCCTCAATATGTTAAGGGAGGCAAAGAGTACTATTAGGAAAGAGAAGCCAATTCTCTACACTGGTGAGACCAGAAAGAAAAGGAAAGCATAAAAGTCCCTTAAGAAGGGAAAGGGCAAGGGCAGACTAGGAAAAGCAAAGGTTGCTAAGAAAGACCCAGCAAAGGACAAAGGCCAGTGCTTCCACTGTGGCAAAGATGGGTACTGGAAGAGGAACTGCAAAGAGTACCTTGCAGAAAAGGCGAAACAAAAGCTTGGTGAAGCTTCAGGTACATTCATGATTAGTCTCCATTTGTCAGACTCTTATGATAACAAATGGGTATTGGATACCGGTAGTGCTTATCATATATGCAATTCGTTGCAGGTTCTAGCAAGGTCTAGGAGACTAGAGAGAGGCAAGATGGACATCAAGATGGGCAATGGAGCAAACGTTGTTGTAATAGCCATTGGCGAGGTCGCCCTATATTTGCCTAGTGGAGCTTTTATTGCATTAGATGCATATTATTTTGTTCCTTCTATTATTAAAAATATTATCTCCATTTCATGTTTGATAGTTAGTGGATATAAATTAGTTTTTGAGAACAATGGTTGTTCAATATTATTAGATGATGAGATCATCATGAAAGGAACATTACATAATAGTTTATTTATGTTAGACACTACTCCACATATCATGAGTGTAAGTGTGTCCAAGAGGAAACGAGATGAGATGAACAGTGCATACCTGTGGCATTGTAGGCTAGGTCACATCCATGAGGGAATGATTCAAAAGTTGCTCAAGGATGGATATCTAGATCCATTCGACTATGAGTCATATGCAACATGCAAGCCTTGTCTTCGTAGAAAACTGACCAACTCTCCATTTAATGGAACTGGAGAAAGAGCCACTGAGATGTTGGAACTCATACATAGTAATGTATGTGGACCCATGTCAACTCATGCCATTGGTGGTTACTCCTACTTTATTACATTTACTGATGATTTCTCAAGGTATGGATATGTGTACTTAATGAAGTACAAATCCGAGGCCTTTGAGAAATTCAAAGAGTATAAGAATGAGGTGGAGAACCATACTGGAAAGAGTATCAAAACTCTTCGATCAGATCGAGGAGGTGAGTACTTAAGTACAGAGTTTACTCAGTTCCTCAAGGACTATGGGATATTATCCCAATGGACACCTCCTTATACACCTCAGCTCAATGGTGTATCTGAAAGGAGAAATCGTACGTTGTTAGACATGGTATGATCCATGATAAGTTTCGCTGACCTACCCATCTCATTCTGGGGATATGCCCTAGAGACCGCAGCTTACCTTCTAAATAGAGTTCCAACTAAGTTGGTAATGTCTACACCATATGAGTTATGGAAAGGGAAGAAGCCCGATCTTAAGGTTGTTAAGATTTGGGGTAGCCCTGCCCACGTTAAAAGACACAACCCCGATAAGTTAGAATCGCGGACAGAGCGGTGCAAGTTCGTGGGATACCCCAAGGAAACTTGTGGGTATTATTTCTATCATCTTGAGGACCAAAAGGTCTTTGTAGCCAAGAGAGTAGTGTTCCTTGAGAAGGAACACATTCTTAGGGGAGATAGTGGGAGCATGATAGAGTTGAGCGAGGTTGGAGAACCAAGCTCAAGCACCACTCTACAGCCCGAGTCTGTTCAAATACCTAACACACAAGTTCCAACATTACGTAGGTCCGGTAGAGTATCCCATCCTCCTGAGAGATATGTGGGACATATTATAGGAGAAGATGTTGAGGATATTAATCCTCAGACCTACGAGGAAGCTATTATGAGTATAGACTCTGGGAAGTGGCAAGAAGCCATGAATTCTGAGATGGATTCTATGTACTCCAACAAGGTTTGGTCCCTAGTTGATGCGCCCGAAGGTATTGTACCCATCGGTTGCAAGTGGATCTTTAAGAAAAAGATCGGAGTAGATGGAAAGGTAGAGACCTATAAAGCAAGGCTAGTGGCTAAGGGGTATCGTCAAAGGCAAGGTGTTGACTATGATGAAACCTTCTCACCCGTAGCAATGCTAAAATCCATCCGAATTCTATTTGCTATTGCAGCATACTATGATTATGAGATTTGGCAAATGGATGTGAAAACTGCATTCCTCAATGGGAACCTCGATGAGGAGGTGTATATGATACAACCTGAGAGATTTGTGTCCAAGGACTGCCCAGATAAGGTGTGCAGGTTGCTTAGATCCATTTATGGACTAAAGCAAGCTTCCCGAAGTTGGAACATAAGATTTGATGAGACAATAAGATCTTTTGACTTCGTTAAGAACGAAGATGAGTCTTGTGTGTACAGGAAGGTAAGTGGGAGCGCTATCACCTTTTTGGTGTTATATGTGGATGACATCTTGATCATTGGGAATGACGTAGGAATGCTATCCACAGTGAAGGCTTGGTTATCTAGACACTTCTCCATGAAGGACTTAGGGGAAGCATCCTATATCTTGGGGATTCAAATCTATAGAGATAGATCCAAGAGGATACTTGGCTTGTCCCAATCCAAGTACATAGAAACTATTGTCAAAAGGTTTGGAATGAAAAATTCGAAGAGAGGTCTCATACCGATGAGACATGGGATATCGCTTTCTAGGAGTATGTCCCCAAAGACTCCAGAAGAAAGGGCGAACATGGATATGATACCTTATGCCTCGGCGATAGGGTCTGTCATGTATGCCATGCTATGTACTAGGCCTGATATAGCATATGCTTTGAGTGTCACGAGCAAGTATTAGGCGGATCCAAGCTTGGAGCACTGGAAAGCAGTAAAGTGTATCCTTAAGTACTTGAGAAGGACTAAGGATCTTTTACTAGTATATGGAGGTAGTAGCCTCAAGGTTAAAGGCTACACAGACTCAAGTTTTCAGTTTGATGTCGATGATAGCAAGTCGAATTCGGGGTATGTGTACACCTTGAATGGAGGAGCAGTATGCTGGAAGAGTTCCAAGCAAGATACTACTACTGACTCAACCACAGAGGCGGAATACATTGCTGCAGCAGATGTAGCAAAAGAGGGAGTCTAGATGAAGAAGTTCATCACAGATTTGGGAGTCGTGCTAGATAGCGAGGAGCCGATTTTCTTATATTGCGACAACAATGTGGCGATTACTCAAGCGAAGGAACCCAGGTCTCATCAGAAATCTAAGCATGTTCTGAGGAGGTTCCACCTTATCAGAGAGATCGTAACTAGAGGAGATGTAGTAGTGGAAAGAGTTCCATCCGAAGACGACATTGCAGATCCACTGACAAAGCCGTTGTCTCAGATTGTCTTTGAGCGTCATAAGGGTCTAATGGGGATCAGACACATAGGTGATTGGCTTTAGGTCAAGTGTGAGATTGCTAGTCATAGGTGCCCAACAAGCCAATCACGTGAGTGATAGTATGTGTGACTTGACACAGAATCTTTTTTGCTTATTATATTTTGGCATTTATCACTTTATATATTATCTATTGCATGTATATATTGTGATGTCCTTGGATCTGTGCAATGGGAATCGGATCGTGATGAGATCACGAAAATGAGACCGATTCACCTTTAAACATAGATCCTAAATAATCCCGGTCATAGGTTACTTGAGAGGGACATCATGATAACCGGACAGACTGGTGTGCTGTATACCCGTCCATATGATGGATGCAGTTGGTCTCATAGTTGCTCGTGTGGGGACACTAGGGATACAGTACAAGTGCTCATTGGAGAATGAGTTCACTTATTGATCCGCTTATGGGATACTGGATGGTTGATGATGCCTTATTGTCAGACAGCGATTCCGTAGTCCTAGTGGTGTATCTGGTTCTTAGACTTGAGACACCAAGGATGTCCTGTAAGAGTGCTCCACTCTTTGATACCAGACTTATAGGTTTGGCTGTCTCAGATCTAGTACAGCTGGTCATTGGGAGTGCCAGTCGACCTTACGAGGGCTATTGAGTGTCGATAGAGGATCATTCACTCTCGGCATCATGAGAGGAATATCCTATGTGTTCTTGCTCAGATAAATTCCTGGCCAGGGTCATTCGGGTTGAGAGAGAAAGAGTTCTCCCGGAGAATCCGATTAGAGCGAGACTCGAGTAGAAATCGTATGGGTCTGATAGCACCATGCCTGATATACGGTCTCTGGGATATTAGATGGATGAGAGACTATAGGTACACGATAACTGTAGGACAAACAGGTCCAATGGATTGGATTCCCCTATATCGTCTGGGGACTACGACGTAGTGGCCTAGTACGTCCGTAGTCGATGAGTCGAGTGAATTATTATAGAGATAATAATTCACTGAGCCTGAAGGAGTTCTGACAGCTATGACTCACGGCCAACTCGATATTGGGCCTAGAGAGTCACACACATATGGTAGGCGTTGCGATGAGTAGAGGTTCGGATATGAGATATCCGCCGGAGCCCCTATCTTATTGGATATGCAATAAGCCCCTGGATTATTGGATCCCATGGACGAGATCCAATAAAAGCCCATGAGAGATTATTGGATAATGATTCACTAATCTAAAAGGCTTGGATAATTGGATGCAGATCCAATACCCATTAGGGGAGGATCCATTAGGGTTTGATAGGGCCTCTATAAATAGGAGGGATTCAGAGCCTCATAAGCTAAAGCCTTTGCTTGCCTCTCCTATTCTCCTCCCCCTCTTCCCACCTCAAAGTAGGCCTGGAGTTTTTGAGGAGCGTCGTCACAGCCCTACTGTGTGGATCACCGCTAGAGAGGAGGACGCTTGACCTACTTCATCCTCTTCTAGAGATTTGCAAAGAAACAGGGATATACGATCTCCCTAGGTAACATAATTTATCTTATACATAGTTTATTTCGTGGATTTATGCGCACCAATCTTCGCACGACGATGAACATCCTGTTGGGAAATTGGGGATTTTGTTTTTCTTGATCTTCCGCTGCGCGTGTCATATCGCACCCAAGATTTCCCAACAGTTCCTTCCTCCAAGTTGCTGCACAAAGGCTGTAGAAAATATTCATCTATTGCTTATGAAAAAAGGAGGAATACATAGCTATTTATAGGGCTTCTAAACCCTAACTCCTAATAGGACTCGTACTCAAGACTCATAACAGGACTCCTACTCAAGACTCTTATTCCTTTACAACTCCTAATTCTTCTCTAAGAAATAACCTTCAAACCCTAGCCGGCCTCTTCACCTCTTTAATAAGGGTCGTCTTAGGTAGGTTTTACATGAATGCCCCTATCAATTAGAACTCTCCTAGCTAGAGTCCTAACAGACCCGCCCTCTTTAAATCATCCTTGTCCTCGAGGCTGACGATTCATGAATTTTGGGAATTTGATCTTCAAGTCGTCATAGTTCTCCCATGTAGCATCTTTTGTTGGTAGGTTCACCCACTATATTAGCACTTCAGTAGTGGGTCGTCGTCGTCGAGTCACGATCTGTTGATCAATAATGACATTTGACTGGGTCTGGAGTTCTCCTTGAGTAGTCATATTTGGTGGGTGGCTTTGGGCTATCTCCAAGCACCTATTTACAACTTTCGTCTGGCTGTCAGTTTGTGGGTGATATTGCATACTCCTTTTTAATTTAGTACCCTGCATATGGAATAACTTTGTCTAAAATATGCTCGTGAAGATGTGAGTAGAATTTGTCATAAGCACAATGCGTCCTTTATAGTGTAATTCTTTTGAGTCCCAATTGTAATGAGCCACAGAGCTTGATGCTTCTTCCAATTTTTTTATGATCTTACTGGTCTCTGGATCATCCTGCCATTCCATCTTAATATCCTCAAGGAAGTCACAGGTTGGAAGCGAAACGACCAAAAGTTCAGCTTGCTCGGCTAGCTGCGAAAGCGCATCTGCAACAACATTCTCTTTCCCCTTTTTGTAAGTTATTTCATAATCAAATCTAAGAAATTTTGTTACCCATTTTTGCTGCTCGGGAGATGATATCTTTTGCTCCAAAAAGTAATTGTGGCTTTTATAGTCGGTTTTAATTTGAAATCGTCGACCGATCAAGTAGGGTCTCTACCTCGTTGCTGCATGTACAATGGCGAGCATCTTCTTATCATATGTTGACATGTTTTGATGGAAGAGAGATAATGTCTTGCAAGTGTATGTGAGTGGTCAACCATCTTGCATGAGAATGGCTCCGATTCCGACTCCAGATGCGTCGGCCTCAATAATGAAGGGTCGGCTGAAATTTGGTAGTGCTAGCACCGGCGTCATCATCATGGCTGTCTTAAGACACCTTTTTTTAGTAAAAAAGTAAGTGGTGCACTGATCGTTCCATAGTTTTTCACGAACTTGCGGTAGTAGCCTGTTAAACCCAGAAAGTCATGTAGCAATTTTATGTTCCTCGACGTCGACCAGTTCTGCATTGCTTTTATTTTGGAGGGGTCTACTGCCACATTTTCCTCAGATATGATATGCCCAAGATATTCTACCTTCTGGCAAAAATTCATAGAGGCTGTTGTGTGTACGAAAGGCAATTTTCGGTATGTCTTCTTTGCACACTCATATTTGATGATACCCGGATCGAAGGTCCAGCTTTGTGAAGATTTGTGCTCCCTTTCATCTAGCAATTCATCTGCTATTGGAATAGGGTATTTTTCCTTGATGGTTATGCCATTGAAGGTTTGGTAATCAATGCACATTTGCCATGTTTCGTCCTTTCATATGAAGAGCATCGGTGAAAAGTAGGGGCTGCAACTTGGCCGAATAACTCCTATTTCGGGCATCTCTTTTACAATCCTTTCTATTTCATCCTTCTGCAGATATGAATATTGATATAGCCAAGTATTTGCAAGAGATTTGCCCAGAAGAATCAGTATACAATGATCATGCTGATGGGCAAGAGGTAGGTTGTGTGGTTCGTCAAATATATTTGAAAATTCAGCAAGCAAAGGAAGTAGGTTTGGATCTTCAAATTCTATTTGTTAAATCTCGGATTTTGATGATGAAGTCAATTGTCATTTGTTATCTAATCCATATGTTGAGATAAGTGTGCAGGATTAACTACGATGAAAGTAAGACATGCAGTAGGAGTTGCCCCGAAGTCAAGACTATGATCACGTTAGGGGTTCGAGAGTTCGACGGAAGTCCGAACGGTCATCGGAGGTTTTGCGGGAACAAATCTGAGAAGTCCAGGAGCTTGCCAAAGAAGCTCATCGGAACTTGCCAAGTGGATCGTCACAAGTCCAGGAGTTTGCCGGAAGTCCGTCGGAGCATCGCCGAGGGTTCGTCGGATGATCGCCGGAAGTTCGCAGGAAGCTCGACGAAAGAAGCGATTGACGCACCGAAGCAAGTTGCAGTAAATGTCTTGAAAAATATCATAGTTAGCATGATGATTAAGTTAGAAATGGAAGGTGATCCCATTAACTTAATCTTGGGGCAATTGGGCCCTTGACAGACCCAAATTAGGTCGAATGGATCAGCCCATTCGGACCCAGATTTCCTGGCCGGCGGTGGCACCGCCCAGGAGTTGAGTCTCCGAGTGAGGCTGGGCGGTGGTACTGCCCCTGTCAAGCGGTGGCACCGCCTGGGCTCAATCTCCGAGTGAGACTGGGCGATAGTACCACCCCTGTCAAGCGATGGTACTGCCCGAGCTGGGTCTCCAAACTCTATCCGCGGTAGTACTGCCCCTGTCAAGCTTTGGTACTGCCCGAGTTCGATCTTCGAGCTCTATCAGGCGGTAGTACCACCAGGACCCCGAAAATATGGGAAATGACGTTTTTGAGCTCCAAATTCAAATCAGTTTGGGGCCTATATAAACCCCACCCTTTCATGCATGAAAGGGCACCGAAACTTAGCATTTATTCTGAGATTTTGAGAGCTTAAAAGTGTTGTAAAAGGCTAGAAGTTCTTCTCCCTCTTTTCTTCGAAGTTTTGATCATTCAAGAGAGGAGTGAAAAATCTGTAAGGGTTGTCTCCTAAGCCCGTCAAAAGGAGTGAAACTGTAAAAGGGTGGTTGGCCTTCGCCTATTGAAGGAAGGCCTCTAGTGGACGTCGGTGACCTTATCGGAGGAGGAAGCCAAAAGTGGATCTAGGTCAAGATTGATCGAACCACTCCAAATCTCGGTTTGCATTTACATTTTGTTCTCTATCTTAACTGCAACTACTTCCATAGCTTTACTTTAACTGCACTTTGCTTAATCTTAAGTTAAAACAATTTCCGAATCGACTTTCATACCGAAATCGTTCTTATCGTACGAACGTCGTTTTAAATCGTCGAAAGTTTTCCACTGCACTAATTCACCCCCCCCCCTCTTAGTGCTCTTGATCCTAACAATTGGTATCAGAGCGGGGTTAACTCTCAATCGGATTAAAACCCAAGAGAGATGGCATACGTCGGAAATCAAGAGGGCCACTCTATTACACGTCCACCCATGTTCAATGGGACGGACTACACCTATTGGAAGACCCGAATGAGGATCTTCCTTATTTCAATGAATTTTGAACTTTGGAATCTTGTCGAAAATGGATTTTTGAAGTCTTCTCTTCCAATGATCGATTGGAATGAATCAGAGAAGAAGACTTTCGCTCTTAATGCAAAGGCTATGAATGCCTTATTTTGTGCGCTTGATAAAAATGAGTTTAATCGTATTTCAGTTTGTGAAACCACATTTAATATTTGGCATACACTCGAAGTGACTCACGAAGGCACAAGTAGAGTGAAAGAGTCAAAAATCATTCTTTTGATACATTCTTTTGAACTTTTCCGAATGAAACCGAGCGAGATTATTGGCGATATGTACACCTGTTTCACGGATGTCGTCAATGGTCTAAAAGGACTCGGTAAAAGTTTTTCGGATTTTGAGCTCGTAAATAAGATTCTAAGATCCCTTCCTAAGAGTTGGGACCCTAAAGTCACTACTATTCAAGAGGCTAAAGATCTAAACAACTTCCCTCTTGAAGAATTAATCGGGTCATTAATGACCTACGAAATGACTTGCAAAGCTCATGAAGAGCAAGAAGACATCCTTCAAAAGAACAGGAAGGATATGACACTTAGAACTTTCGAAGACCACTTGAGAGAAAACTCAAGTGATGAAGACTGTGACGATGACTTGGCACTTCTAACAAGGAAATTCAAAAAATTCATTAAAAGAAACAAGTTTAAAAATGACTCAAAAAATAAATTTGAACCCAAAAAGGATCAAGTTATTTGCTACGAATGCAAGAAGCTGGGACACTACAAAAGTGATTATCCCCAAGCCAAGAAGAGAACACCAAAGAAGAAGGCGCTCAAAGCAACGTGGGATGACTCAAGCACGTCCGAAGAAGAGGAGTCCAACACCGAACAAGTTGCTCATTACGCCCTAATGGCCATCGGAGATGAGGTAACAAATTTAATTGATGTAGATTTATCATTTGATGAATTACTAAATGCCTTCCATGACTTATTTGATGAATGCAAAACTATTAGTAGAAAATACAAATTACTAAAAAAGGAGCATGATAGTCTTACTTGTAATTTCGATAAATTAGAAATTGAATATCATGATAGTTTAGCTCCATTTAAAAAATGTCATGATCTAGAAATTCTCCAAAAGGAGAACTTGCTACTTAAGGACACCTTGAAGAAATTCGATGTTGGTAGCAAGTCTTTGAATATGATCATTACAAATAAGGGTCATGTTCCTAAAAGAAGTGGAATCGGATTTGTGAGAAGTCCTCACCAAAATCCAACCACCTTCATTAAAGGCCCTATCTTATATGTTCGGCACCAAAGCAAATGCAACTTTTGTTGCAAACATGGGCATAGAACTTATCATTGTCCATTCAAGAAAGTTAGTCCGAACAAATTGATTTGGGTTCCTAAAGGAACCACGATAAATTCTATGCAACATGATAAATAATTTAGATCAGTGTTTGAGGCACCCAAAAGTAAATGGGTACCTAAAAATCATCCTTTCTTGTAGAAACATACATCATCATAAGCTAGGAGCAAGAGATGATACCTTGATAGTGGATGCTCAAGGTATATGATCGGAGATCCATCTCAATTCTCTAAGCTCACTAGCATAGACGAAGGCTATGTCACCTTCGGAGACAACAACAAGGGTAAAATCATTGGCAAAGGAACCATAGGTAACAAATCCAACTTCTTTATTGAAGATGTTTTGTTAGTTGATGGTTTAAAACATAACCTCTTAAGCATTAGTCAATTGTATGATAAAGGATATATTGTCAAATTTGAATCTAATGCTTGCATCATTGAAAAACCACACAAAAACACATCTATGATTGCATTAAAACAAAATAACGTATACACCATTGACATCAATGATCTTTGCAATGAAATGTGTTTCTCGGTTTTGAATGAGGATGCTTGGCTTTGGCATAGGAGATTAGGTCATGCTAGCATGAAACTAATCACTCAAATATCATCCAAAGAACTTGTAAGAGGAATTCCTCATATCAAGTTCATCAAAGATAATGTGTGTGATGCTTGTCAATTAGGAAAACAAATTAAGGGTAGTTTCAAATCTAGGAATCAAATAAGTGTTGAATCTCGGATTTTGATGATGAATTCAATTGTCATGTTTTATCTAATCCATATGTTGAGATAAGCATGCAGGACTAACTACGACAGCTTGAAGACATAAAGCAAGTCTACCGGAGTCAAGTTCGATGGGTGTTCGAGAGTCCGTTGAGAGTCCGAAGATTCGTCGGAGATACTGCCGGAACCAATCGAGAAGAAATCGGGGACTTATCGGAGTTTTCAGAAGTCTGTCGAAGAGATCATCGGAGGTTCACAGAGATCACCGAGAAGGCTCGGCTACTCGTTGACTTCGCCACAAGATCGGGAGCCAGCTGGGAGTCCGTCGAAAGAAATCCAAGGGCGTATCGGAAGTCCGTCGGAAGATCGCCGGAACAAGACTTGAAGTTCGTCGGTTAAAAACTTGCTTAGGAGTATGTCTTTAGTTACGTAGTTTGAATGTAATTAAGGTTAGGATTAAGAAATAATCCTATATCTTGATTAGGAGCCAACTGGGCCCAAAATGAAACCTGGTTTGGGCCGGACTTAAAGCCCAACCAGTGACTAGCAAGGTTGGGCGGTGGAACCGCCGGTCTGGGCCGTGGCACCGCCCAGTACACTGTCAGTGTCAAAACTGACAGGCAGTGGCACCACTACTGACAGGCGGTGGCACCGCTAGCTTCGGGAACATAAGAGAATTCAAATTTTTGGAGCCCAAATTTGAATCCTCTTGAGGTCTATAAATACCCCTCAATTCTCAGCAGAGAGAACAACTTTTTGAGCAGCAAGTGATTGAGAGAAAGGTCTTAGAAAAGTCTTAGCAATCCTTGGTTTTCAATTTGCTAGTGTTCACCTCCTTCTTTCTTGAAAATCTGTAAGAGTGTGAACTGCTTGTAAAGAGTTGTAAGAGGGGTATTTACCCTTCCATTTCAAGAGATTTGCTAGTGGAAGGTGGGAGCCTCGTCGAAGAGGGGCCTCGCAAGTGGATGTAGGTCATTTGACCGAACCACTTTAAAAACGGCGTAATCTCTGGTTTGCATTTCATTGTTGCTATTCACATTACTGCAAACTTTCTTACTTGCTTTATTTACTCATTACCTTAGCTGCTCTGCTATACAAATACTCTTTCAAGTTCAATTTTTACCGTACGAAAGATTTATCAAAACCGACGTTTTAATCCGCTGCACTAATTCACCCCCCCCCCTCTTAGTGCTCTTGATCCTAACAATTGGTATCAGAGCAAGGCTCACTCTCATATTTGGTTTAATACCCAAGAGAGATGGCTTACTCCGGCATGCATGAGGGACACTCCATTACACGTCCACCTATGTTTAATGGGTCAGATTACACGTATTGGAAGACACGTATGAGAATCTTCCTAATTTCCATGGATTTCGAGCTTTGGACTATTGTTGAAAATGGATTTCAAAAATCTTCTCTTCAGATGAGCGAATGGAATGAATCGGAGAAGAAAGTTTTTGCTTTAAACGCAAAGGCTATGAATGCCTTGTTTTGTGCACTAGACAAAAATGAATTTAATCGCGTTTCAATTTGTGATTCTGCTTTTGATATTTGGAGAACTCTTGAGGTCACTCATGAAGGCACTAGCCAAGTGAAAGAGTCCAAAATCAATATTCTTGTGCACTCTTACGAACTTTTTCGAATGAAACCAAGTGAGTCCATCGGAGACATGTACACCCGTTTCACGGATGTCATTAATGAACTCAAAGCTCTTGGTAAAGATTTTTCTAACTTTGAATTAGTAACTAAAATCTTAAGATCCTTTCCTAAAAGTTGGGATGGAAGTATGTAGATGCATCTTGAATGAATTTTGAACTTTGAACTTTGGATGCATCTTCTTCCAAAATCTTAAGATCCCCTCCTCAAAATAGCAACTTGGATGCATCTTTTCCAAAATCTCCTTACCCAAGGAATGGAAGTATGTAGATGCTCATCCAAAAGAGCAAATTATAGGAGATACATCACAAGGGGTTAAAACTCGTTCTTCTTTCAAGAATTTTTGTGCTAATGCTGCCTTTCTCTCTCAAATCGAACCTAAATGCATTGACGAGGCCTTGAAAGATGATTCTTGGGTCATTGCAATGCAAGAGGAATTGAATCAATTTGAGAGGAATGAGGTATGGAAGCTTGTTCCTCGACCTAGTGACCATTTAGTCATTGGTACTAAATGGGTCTTTAGAAACAAGCAAGACGAATGTGGTATCGTGGTTAGAAACAAGGCTAGATTAGTGGCCAAAGGTTTCAACCAAGAAGAAGGTATCGACTACGAAGAAACCTTCGCTCCTGTGGCAAGATTAGAAGCCATTAGGATGCTCCTTGCCTATGCTAGTAGTAATAATTTTAAACTATTTCAAATGGACGTCAAAAGTGCCTTCTTGAATGGTTTTATTTCGGAAGAAGTATATGTCGAACAACCTCCTGGATTTGAAAATTCTCTTCTTCCTAATCATGTATTCAAATTGACTAAGGCTCTCTATGGTTTGAAACAAGCTCCTAGAGCTTGGTACGAAAGGCTTAGTTCCTTTCTTATTTTAAATAATTTTACCAAAGGCAAGGTTGATACTACATTGTTTATCAAACATTTTGAAAATAATTTTCTTATTGTGCAAATTTATGTTGATGATATTATTTTTGGTTCTTCGGATGAATCACTATGTGAATCATTTGCCAAAAATATGAGTCATGAATTTGAAATGAGTTTTATGGGTGAATTAACATTCTCTTTAGGATTGCAAATCAAACAACTTAATGACGGTATATTTCTTAACCAATCTAAATATACATTAGAATTGTTAAAACGATTTAACATGGATAATTCAAAAGCAATAAACACCCCTATGAGTACTTCGACTAAGTTAGATATGGATGAAAACAACGAAAATTTCGATCAAAAAACGTATAGGGGAATGATAGGTAGTCTACTCTACCTCACCGCGACTAGACCGGATATTATGTTTAGTGTGGGACTTTGTGCTAGGTTTCAATCTAATCCTAAATTATCTCATCTCAAGAGTGTTAAAAGAATATTTAGATATCTTAAAGGAACTCCAAATTTAGGACTTTGGTATCCGAAATCAGAAAAATTTGATTTAATAGCTTATGCAGATGCCGATTTTGGCGGATGCAGGATAGATAGAAAAAGTACATCCGGCACATGCCAATTTTTAGGACATGCACTTGTTTCTTGGACTTCCAAGAAACAAAATTCAGTTGCACTATCTACGGCGGAAGCCGAATACATCGCTGCAAGTGCATGCTGTGCACAAATTGTTTGGATGAAAAATACATTAGAAGATTATGGAATTCACTTGAAAAACATTCTCATAAAATGTGATAATACAAGTGCCATAAGTCTTACCAAAAATCCAATTCAGCACTCTAGAACTAAGCATATCGACGTTAGGCATCATTTCATACGCGATCATGTCCTTAACAATAATGTTGTTCTAGAATTCATTGACACAAAGCATCAATTGGCAGACATCTTTACAAAAGCTTTAAATGAAGACCAATTTGAATTTATTAGAAGGGAACTAGGCATGTTAAATTGTCCCTAAGAATGTACTTTCCGAAAAGTTTTTCATCCTCTTTCCGTTCCTTGGTAGATTTGATCATTCTCTTTCAATTCCAAAAGAAATGTTTATCCTAACATCTCTGAAAAATAAAAAAATAATAAAAAAAAAGGGGACGGAGAAGGAATGAAATTTTTTTTTTCACGGCATACCAGCGGTGGCACCGCCAGAACTAGCGGCAGCACCGCCTGAGCGTTCGGTCGCTAGGCGGTGGCACCACTCGGTTTGGCGGTGGCACTGCCCGAGAGCCCCTATATAAATCTTAAGGGTTAGGGCCGGCGGTGACACCGCCCCCAACCCGTGAGAACCTGCCTCAACCCTCTCTCAACTTCTCTAAAGCCTCATTCCAACATTTAGAAGCCTTGGAAAGGGATTTTTGTTGGTCCAAGCTCTCCATCTTTCAAGAAATTCTCCATAAGGTAAAATCTGAAATTTTCTTCTTCCTCTTTTCATTATTTTCTCTACCCTTTACAGTTTAATATTTTTGATCCATCATCTTGTCTTGATAATGGCTCCTAAGAGATCAAAAGGAAAAAGGATTGTAGGAGATTCATGTGACCAAAATCTTTTTAAATCTAAAGAAGTAGCACTTAAATTTCCAAATTTCGAAACAAGAACTATACATAAGGGTAAACACGTTGATCTAAATGAACTAGGAAACTTAGAACCCATTAGGTGGTTTGCACATTCAGATGCCTTACCTCTCCTACAAATCAATGAACCAATTTATCCTAGGTTAGTTAGGCTATTTTATGCAAACTTGTGTGTGGACAACGAAAGCCTAAGTACTTACCTTTTAGCAACACATATTAGAATCTTTGACAGCACTATTTGTGAATTAATTGGACTCATTGAAAAAGATAGGGGCTGTTATTTTAGAGGTAAATGGGATGTAAATGTAATCGGAGCAACTTACTTCGAAGCCGTAGAAACTATTTTTGCAAATCCGAACCTCGGCATACTACCCAAGAGCTGCGAACACTTACTACCCTTTAACTCTAAAATTCTTCATCACATCATAACAAGCATCGTATTTCCTAAATAATTTCATCTTGATGAAATAAGTCAAATAGAGATGAGCACAATGTATTGGATTATGACCGGTCAACATAACTGCTTTGGATACTCAATCAGGCAACACATGAAGGATATTATAGCTAAAGACGGTATGTTATCATATGGGGGGTTAATCACACGACTTATACTTGCCCATGACATTTGTATCCCACCCGATGAAGAGACAATTCAAAGTGATCGATATAACATCATCAACATAAATCTATTGAAAAGACTTAGGTGCACTTTTAGCAACGGTATATGGGTGAGGCAACCTAGAAGGACTGATCCAATTCCTCCACCAGTAGAACACCCTGAAACACCAATTCTTAGGGGAAATGAATCTCCTCCTCCTAGTCCTTTTGGCGCAGCACCTTCAGCTCCTGCTTCATCCTCTGAAGAACTCATTTTGGCAGAATTGTATCAGATCAAATCACAACAAGACCAACTCAAAACACAGCAAGAGCAGATTCAAACTCAGCAATTTGAAATTTTGCAGGAACTACGGCAAATGAATCAAAAAATAGATGTCATGTATCAGCACTATACATTTCCTCCTAAAGATTAATCGATGTATCTTTTATCTTGACATGCGATCTTTGTCATCTTCTTTCCTTGAATGATGTTGAACCTTCTTTTGCAATGTATTTTGAATGATGTTGAACCTTCTTTTGTGATGTATTTTGAATGAAAGATAAAGTTTAATTCTGGATTTTTTTTAACTAAATTCTATAGAAGTGTTGAATTCCTTTGCTATAATAATCACAAATTATATGCTTAAAGACACTCTCCTTTTTGTTGATGACAAAGGGGGAGAAATATGGTAAATTGATAATTGCTATGCTATAATTGCCAAATTTGCATTATGCCATGATTGCATCATGTTAAGATATCAAGAACTTGCATTGCAATCTTACATGTTGATATCTTATCATATGATGAATCGCTTCGATTACTATCTTTTACACTTGAGAAATATGGTAAATTGATAATTGCTATGCTATAATTGCCAAATTTGCATTATGCCATGATTGCATCATGTTAAGATATCAAGAACTTGCATTGCAATCTTACATGTTGATATCTTACCATATGATGAATCGCTTCGATTACTATCTTTTACACTTGAAATGTAAAAATTGAAATGGATGTCAAGCCTTGACATCATTTTCAGAGAGATACATCATGATAGGAATCATGATGGAGTATTGATAAGGTTAAGCATCTTAACTTATCAATATGTCTGTTGAATTCAAAGGCTTTGAATTCAAGAATGTCTTATCTCAAGTATTGCATATAGATAGGGGGAGTTAAGGTTAACTCCGTTATCAATTGATTGTCATCAACAAAAAGGGGGAGATTGTTGAATCTCGGATTTTGATGATGAATTCAATTGTCATGTTTTATCTAATCCATATGTTGAGATAAGCATGCAGGACTAACTACGACAGCTTGAAGACATAAAGCAAGTCTACCGGAGTCAAGTTCGATGGGTGTTCGAGAGTCTGTTGAGAGTCCAAAGATTCGTCGGAGATGCTGCCGGAACCAATCGAGAAGAAATCGGGGACTTATCGGAGTTTTCGGAAGTCCGTCGAAGAGATCATCGGAGGTTCGCAGAGATCACCGAGAAGGCTCGGCTACTCGTTGACTTCGCCACAAGATCGGGAGCCAGCTGGGAGTCTGTCGAAAGAAATCCAAGGGCGTATCGGAAGTCCGTCGGAAGATCGCCGGAAAGCTCGCCGGAACAAGACTTGAAGTTCGTCGGTTAAAAACTTGCTTAGGAGTATGTCTTTAGTTACGTAGTTTGAATGTAATTAAGGTTAGGATTAAGAAATAATCCTATATCTTGATTAGGGGCCAACTGGGCCCAAAATGAAACCTGGTTTGGGCCGGACTTAAAGCCCAACCAGTGACTAGCAAGGTCGGGCGGTGGAACCGTCGGTCTGGGCGATGGCACCGCCCAGCACCCGAGAGCTAGGCGGTGGAACCGTCGGTCTGGGCGGTGTCACCGCCCAGCACCCGAGAGCCAAGCGATGGCACCGCTGGACTGGGCGGTGGCACCGCCCAATACAGTGTCAAAACTGACAGGCGGTGGCACCGCCACTGACAGGCGGTGGCACCGCTAGCTTCGGGAACATAAGAGAATTCAAATTTTTAGAGCCCAAATTTGAATCCTCTTGAGGCCTATAAATACCCCTCAATTCTCAGCAGAGAGAACAACTTTTTGAGCAGCAAGTGATTGAGAGAAAGGTCTTAGAAAAGTCTTAGCAATCCTTGGTTTTCAATTTGCTAGTGTTCACCTCCTTCTTTCTTGAAAATCTGTAAGAGTGTGAACTGCTTGTAAAGAGTTGTAAGAGGGGTATTTACCCTTCCATTTCAAGAGATTTGCTAGTGGAAGGTGGGAGCCTCATCGAAGAGGGGCCTCGCAAGTGGATGTAGGTCATTTGACCGAACCACTTTAAAAACGGCGTAATCTCTGGTTTGCATTTCATTGTTGCTATTCACATTACTGCAAACTTTCTTACTTGCTTTATTTACTCATTACCTTAGCTGCTCTACTATACGAATACGCTTTCAAGTTCAATTTTTACCGTACGAAAGATTTATCAAAACCGACGTTTTAATCCGCTGCACTAATTCACCCCCCCCCCCCTCTTAGTGCTCTTGATCCTAACAATAAGCACCTCTAGGCCCTTACAATTGATCCATATGGACTTGTTTGGACCTATCTCTACATCAAGTCTAGGAGGTAGCAAATACGCCTTCGTCATTGTAGATGACTATAGTAGATACACATGGACTTATTTCTTAAGTTCGAAGTTACTAATAGGGGTGTTATTGCTTTGAATATCCATGTTAAATCGTTTGTTTGAAACAATTTAATTATATTAGATGGTTAAGAAAATATACCATCATTAAGTTGTTTGATTTGCAATCCTAACAAGAAGTTAATTCACCCTTTAAAATAATTAAAATCAGAACATATTTTTGGCAATGATTCACATAGTGATTCAGCGAAGAACAAAAATAATATAATCAACAAAATTTGCAAAAATAAGAAATTATTTTCAAATGTTTAGAAACCATGTAGTATCAACATTGTTTGGTAAAATTAGTTAATAAGAAAGGAATAAGCCTTTAGTACCACGCTCTAGGAGCTTGGTTTTTAAACATAGAGAGCTTAGCACTTTGAATACAGATTAGGAAGAAGAGAATTTTAAAATCCAGGAGGGTGGTCGACAGATA